>JAMPIV010019853.1:0-108204 GCA_024509875.1 Oreohelix idahoensis
ATATGAATTTCAACATGGCGGTGCTTCTCTCGTGAGCTTCACTCACAATTGGATACAGACCAAAATTGGTCATTCGTTAAATGTCCTCATTTCTTCATAGCTTCTATCATAGAGATAATTGAATAATATCATATAATCTAGTGCTGATACATAGGAATGTCATCTTCCTTTGAATAAATATTCTTTTCAAAAGTACCACTGTGCATCTGCTTATCGACAACGATGGCGAAGCCCAAGTTCATAATAAATTGTGGTTTTACCTTTCTATGCGAAATATAACTTTGCCATTCCTTGGCTAAAGAGAATAAACACTGGGGTGAAGTACATACAACATGTCTAAATGACTATCACTTTTCCCCATTTACTTATAGATCACTTTTTCGGCGATAGGCCGGCTACAACAAAATTCGACATCCCGACAGGATGACAGCCATGAATCACACCCCTTGCTAGCGATACTTCCGCTGCATAGCCTTTGACCTTTTCTAGCGACAACCAACATAGTTCGACTTAGAAATGTAAAGATATCCATATATAAGACAGACTCGTCCTACTCATACAAACACTACGTATAAATTCAGGCCATAGATATACTGAAGCAAGAACAATCTATTCCTACCCAGCCAAAGAATAAATCGCAGTAGGCCTAGAATCGTCCGCGGAGTCCGATCGAAGATGACGGAACTCATTTCAAGGGAAGTAACTCAAAAATGACTTCTCCTTAAGCACTTAAAAAGAAAATACTTTGTTTACAAAATATTTGCGAACATAATAAGTATATAAATGTATCATATTACAAGATAGTAGAGATTGCACTTTACAGAGTAACCTAGAATTTTCATGCCTAGCCTGCGCTAGAAACGACAAGGGTTTGTGATCCGTCTGCAACTTAAATGCCTTCCCATACAGATAAATATTGAATTTGTTTATCGCCCATATTACTGCAAGACATTCTTTTTCGCTAGTTAAGTAATTGGTTTCAGCTTTATTCAACTTTCTGCTAGCATATGCCACTGGGCTCAATTCCCCATTCAATGCATCTGATTTCTATAACAGGGTCGCACCTAACCCGATATTACTGGCATCCGTCCTTACAATGAATTCTTGACTTAAGTCAGGTAGTTTCAAAATAGGTTTGCTTGTAAGCTTTTCCTTCAATTCCTGGTAAGCCAATTCACATTGTGATGTCCATGTAATTCGATCTAGATTTCCTTTACGTGTCAAATCAGTTAACGGTGCACATATGGAATTAAAGTTTTTGATATACTTTTGGTAGAAACCACATAATGAGACAAAGGATCTCACGTCTTTCTTGGTTTGTGGTCTCGGGGCTTTCTTTAGTTTCTCTAAATTCTTGGGGTCAGGGGTCATGTTTCCCTGATGGACTGTGTGTCCCAAGAATTCTAATTCTTTACATCCAACGCAACATTTGGTTGGTCGGGCTGTTAAATTCGCTTCCCTAAGTCGATCAAACAGCATGTTCAGAGAGTCAATGTGTTCCTCAAATGTTTCTGTTGCTATAAGGATATCATCCATGAAATTTGTGATGCATGGATTATTCAGAGGGTCCAATAATTTTCTCATCATTCTAGAGAAGACACTAGGCGCATTCTTCAATCCAAATGGCAATCTGTTAAACTCATAGTGTCCCTCTGAGGTACTAAAAGCTAGGTACGGTCTAACCTCAGGCTTTACTGGAATCTGATAGTATCCTTTACTCAGATCCATTTTTGAGAAATATTTAGCTTTATTTAGCCTGGCAAACAACTGATTTGTATCCGGCAATGGATCCACCTGTCCTTCTGTAATAGCATTCAGTCTCCTTTAATCTATACAGAGTCTATGTTCTCCAGAGGGTTTCCTTAAGAGCACCACACTGGAACTATACGAAGATTCACTGTGTGAAATAATTCCTTCCTTCAACAAATAGTCTATCTCTTCCTTCAAAGCTTTCTCCTTAGCAAAAGGAATCGAATAGGGTTTCATACAGACAGGTGTGGGGTCTATCAGTTTCATATCATATTCCAATAAGTTTGTGTGCCCCGGTCGGTCTGTTAACGCCTCTGTATGATTATCTAGAACCTGTTGCACTCTCTCTTTCTGATTTTTCGTTAAATGCGTACTGATTTTCACCTGTGCCGCTGTCTCACAGGGGTGTAATGGATATTCAAATGATGAAAGTGGTTCCTTTTTCATCTCCATGGCAATGGACAAGGTCAACAAGTGTGTCTCTTCCTGATTTTCTCTTTCCAAATATTTCTTCAGGAGATTCACATGATAGATTTTTTCTTTCCCCATCTTATCTATCTTATAATTGGTTCTAGACACCTTCTCTAGAACTGTATATGGACCTTGCCATCCAATTTGTAACTTATTCTGACTACCGGGGAGAAGAAGCAGTACCTTCTCTCCCACAGTCAAATCTCTGTCTTTAGCCTTCCTGTTGAAATAGGCAGCATGTTTCTTCCTGGCTTGTCTCAAATTTTCATTTTCAAGTTTCCAGCCAGTTTTTAAACGAGTGGTCAGCTCATTCACATATTGGTATGAGGATGTAATATTTTCTTCTGCCTTTTCATCAGTCCACGTTCTTAACAGCGCTTCATATGGACCTTTAATTTTGTGGACCTATTTGTCCATGCACCGGTATGGTCTCTTCCACTCGAAGCGCTATAGTGATGATTTTTCTTCCCAGAATTATCATGCACAAAATGACCGCTACCAATTCTTTTCTTGGGGCTTTCTCCCCACTTAAAATTCTTGATGAGAGATTTCTTATCTACATCCTCTTCCTCCAGTTTGTTTAAGTCCGATTGAGGGATTTTCGGCTTATCCTGGGGTAAGACATCTTTTTGCACTCGCTGCATAGTGGCCATTGTAAAACAGTTAATTGAAGCTTGTCCGTGAAAAGGGGCTTCCCATTCCACTTGGTCCACTTTATCAAATTTATTTTTCTTTGTATTGTCAGGCCTAAGTTTGCCCCGTGGCGTGTCCAGGTCCTGATCAATGTTCCCACTTGTGGGTGTTCCGTCATGTGCTATGCTACACCTTTCTACAAAATTATCAATGTCCCACCTTGCCTTGGGCCAATAATAATTGTGAGCCACCTTTTGGATGATGGTACCTATTTTCTCATGGTCCCCATCTTTTTTCACATGTAGGCTCCTTATTAATTCTGCCCTATATGTCTTTGGAAGAACCAACTGTCCGTGACCATTGGATCTAGTTCCGGCCTTCCTGTAAATCAACTTGTTTTTCATATAAAAATCTCCCTTGCCTGAAGTTGTATGACAAGTTGACAATTTCCTGAAACAAGGCTTGAGGGTCTTATCCCCAGCCTGTGCCTTCCTTAACTCTTCTGGAGTGGTATTTAACATAATATCCTCCTCCTTTCTTGAGGTCGACCTGACCTGAAGGGTGGCCATAACTCTAGGGTTCCTTCTGCAACGGTCAGTGTCATGATTGTTCATCTTACAATTTTTACACCACCTCCTTCCTTGGTTGAAAGATTTTCTTTCGTCAAATTTCCTTTCATCGAATTGTGGGGTTTTATTTTTATTGTCATACCGTGGCCTATCAAACTGGTGCTTACCTTTGTTTTGATCTCTAGGATCAAATTTATTAAAGTTCTGTGGTGCCTTAAAATTATCTACCTGTTTCTTTTTATTACCTGATACCTCTGCCTGAGCCGCTTGATACCTTTCTGCAACATTTAGTAACTCCCCCAGTCTCTCTACACCTTGTTCCATGAGAAACTTTCTCAGGTCTGAAGCCATGGACTCTCTTAATTGTTCTATAAGGACCATTTTCTTAAGATCTTGGGTTTTCCCCAGAGAAGCCCATTTCTCCAAGTATGTCTCTAACCGTGCAGAGAACTGGTGATAGGTTTCACCTGACAGTAGTTTAGCATTCCTAAATTTTTTCCTATAAAATTCTGCGTTCTTTTCATATCTTAACAAAAGAGCCTGCTTTAGCATGTCATAATTTTCTTGATCACCTCTGCTCATTTTGGCAAAAACTTCATAAGCTGCCCCACGAAGACCTTGAGATAACTTTAAGCTCCACCTTTCTCTCTCTAACCCATACGTGGTAGCTAATAGTTCATATCTATTTAGATAGCTCTCAATATAATCGTCTTTCTCAACAAAATGATCTAAATGAAAATTCATAGCTGAGGTTGAGGCTCCCTGACTAGCAGTAGCATCGGAGGTAAAGGGACTGGCACCATTTTCAGGAGCATGGCCTTGAAACTCAAACTCCCTTAATCGTAACTCATGTTCCCTTTGTAATCTTTTATCCTCCTTTTCTGCTTCCCTCTCTGCAGTCCATCTTCTTTCTTCTGTTTCCAATTTCTTAGCCTCAGCCTCAATCTGCAACCTCTTAGCCTCAGCCTCAATCTGCAACCTCTTAATTTCTTTTTCAGCCTCTAACTTTCTTTCAGCCTCTTTTTCTAATCTTCTTTCCTCACGTTCAATATATTTGTCACATTCAGCAGTGACATAAGCAATCATAATTTGCCCGTCCATTCCTAACTCTTTAGCAGTCTGCACAGCAGCAGATCGAAATTTGGCCAGGTCCGCCATTTTCTAACAGGTAAATGTAAACAATATCTAACTAAACAATTCACTCTCTAACTAAATATCCAAGGACAACCACAGGCACTGAGAGCTCAATCTTATTTAATTCCACCCAAGGATACCTTTTAATTCTTCTTATTCCCAATATATATAACTGGAGAAAGTTCAATATCCCGGGAGCGAGACCCCAATATATGTGGTAAAGTGGGATGATATTAATATTTATAGGGGACTTAGTGTACTGACTGAGATCAGCTGTGAATGGATCTGTATCTAATAAGTGTGGTGTATTACAGATGACCTTACTTGCTACCACATTTATACCTCAGTCAGAATTATTCTGGAATATTGTGATGACTACGTTGAATGTCTAGGGTTATGAAAATGATGAAGTGTAAGTCACAACAACAACAGACAGATAAACAATTTAATTTATTCCACAACACTTTACAACACTGTGACACTCACACACATATAACACTCTATAAGACTATCTTAAATGAGTCAAGTGTAAAGTTTCAAATATATATGTAATAATTACTTTCAATAATAGATATCCTGATTCAACTACACAGTGAACCAGGAATCACAATCAAATGTAATCACAATTTATAAATATGATCTTTGTATTGACAGAATTTATTAGTATTATCCTATGTGTGTAAGTTGTGAAGTAGTACTATGAGGTAATACTGGTTTTGTTTTTCCAGCTAGATTGCTGTTTGTCATCATGACTTCAAGTGTTTGATTATCGTGGAAATAGTATTGGGAAAAGTTCACAGTTCCTGTCATTTGAAACAATGTATTGTCCCTCTGTGTTTAATATAACGTCAATTTTAGAGGAGGGGGGGCACATAATGTTGAGCTGCTCTGGCCACAGAAGCTTATCTTTCGTTATGGCGGCAGGAAAAGACTCCTCTGCTCGATTGCTTCACAGTGTTCTGGAGACACCTCACTGGTCGCTATCTGTACCAAGGAGTATGCTGTCAGCCTCTAAATTCAGCAAAACTCAGACCAGGTGCTGCTTCAATAACTTAGGACCACGGTCCCTGAAACAAGAAGGTTGTACCTCCTATTTCAGAACTAATTTATAATCTATTTCCACACTGAACACAATACATAACAAACACTGAGTTCAGAGCGGTAGGCCAACTGTTAGCTTCATCTGAAACAATTTACATCAGTATACTCCTCCCTAATGGTTACTACGCCTCTGCAATTCCAGCATTAGTTCCTTCTAGTCAATAAGATATGTGTTAGTGTACTATTTGGCAATTCCATGCAGTTTTCTTTTCTCCGACACGTTCTGTTCAGGTTGGAGCCGTATCTAGGCTTTGCCTCATGTTTTCTACTGAACCACACACATATACAGACATAAATTATCAATTCACATTCAATTTTCATTAAAAAGATATCAAATATGTCAAGCTTACCACAATTCATGGAAATAATACACAAATACGTTGACTGGCGATGAATATGGCACAAAATCCGATCTGCCGCCGTCCCAGGCTTTTATTTAGAAAAACATGAGCTGGTTCTCAACGCACTGTTTCTTAGTAAGTTTATTTTAAAATGTGGCACTGAACTGACGCTCCTCATTGACTATATCAGCGAGTCTAACCAATCGGGCCATGTTTACACAGCTTTTCGAAAAATTTTACCCTTCTCACGTTTCCCCTAACAACCAAAATTAGTATTTGTAGTCCGACTAATCGTGTTTAGCCTTACATATCATTCCCGCCAATCAAATTGGATTTAACATGGTGACCTATTTCCCGTAAAATGGTGGTTTCAAAACATGCCACTGTGCGATTATTATTTGGTTTTGTCTGACACCCTCACTATTTTCTTTTGGCTATAATTTGTTAATTCCTAGACTATTTGTGTAACACTTAACATATTCTTTGTCAGCAAGTCCTATGGAACCCAAATATATAAGTTTTAAGGGAGCTAAGTGGCGGCGTTCAAAATATGTATTTTCTTCTAGGATAGTCGTGCTGTTACCACCTCCGCACTTCCAAACTTTAGGGTGTCTGCTGTACTGTCAGACTAATGTCAGGATTTCAGACGTAAAACAGTATTGAGTCATGTTTCCTAATAAGCATTAACCAGGTTTTTTAAAACCTTACCGTGTATTGGTAGTGTTTTTTATCACTGTCGATTTGAAAAAAAAGCCAGTGCTTCATGTCTTTCGCGTTGGGAGTGGCATTAATTGTATATCGCGAGACGCGTGTTAGTGTTGCCGGCGTTCCTGCTTTCAGCCCTCCCTCTCTCTATCCTAATTCCATCTGTCTTTTCATTAATGCTAGTATTAATTTAGGTCATTAATCAGCTTGCGTATCTCAAGGTTTTCTAAGAAATACAGTACACGTTTTATTGTTTTGTGGAAACGCGTGTATGCTCAGACGTAGACATTAACTGGAGACAGAAATAAAAGTGATAAAGTAAAGATGAAAAGATTTTGAGAGGATGGCACAAGACGGGAGAACCTGAGTGTTATGTTATTTTATATTCATAGAGGGTGGAGGGGGTTAAATATTTGAGATCCTCGCGTGCACGTCTAGTATTTTGTAGACGCACATTTGAGCGCATCTAGGTTAATTGTATGTTATGTTATTTGCGTACGACCGAGCACCATTATTTAACGGGTATGGCGCCGTATGTCGCGGTGATTTGTTGCTATACGGGCAACGTACTTGAGGCAGAATCCAGATAACCAACGTCGGGTATAGATGTGAGTGATTATGGTGCTCTTACCCAGGTCTAGGGAAGACACGAATATGTAGCAATTATGATCATCTGAAAGATGAATAAACTCTTGTTTAGGGAGCTATGCCAAGAAGCTTATAATTTGAATATTAGCCAGAAACGGCTCGTTTTAAGTAGTTTGCGTCTGATACTTGGTCTCCTGTAACGTTATGGCAGAGCTTCAACTTGACCATATATGTCAAGTTGCTAGTGCGTCCCACTAACGCTAGAAGCTGATTGAGTATTTACCGTGGGTTTATGTGTTCATTCAATTATAAGGCATATATGTTCAAGTTTCTTGTGTGTTTGTTTATTGTATCATTCAAGTCAAGATACTGGTATACTGCCAGAGATAGTTATTCTTGATGATGTTTGTACCCAAGTTCGTTCCAGAATTCCTCTGTGGTGTTTAATTGTTGTGACTTTTATTAGCATACTCCTCTTTGTTCACTATTTACCGTAAAACCTTCAACTTGAGGTGGTCAAGAAAGTCTTCAGGGATCCAGTAAAACAGTTTATTATCTTGCATATACAATCCAAACAAAGTCACTTGCATGCATTCACAAATCCTTATAAAAATGCGTCTGTGTGGTTATTTATTATTTCTTCCTGTATTAGTATCCAAGTTAGGGTAAGTATTTTTGCTTAGTTCCTTTTCGTTTGCTTCTTAGATTTATCCGACTCAGGGGTAAATGACAGTTGAGCCTCTACCTCTTTTATGATTTGAGCTAATTAGACATTTAAGAGCTCCGTTTCATTTCTTATAAGTTCAGATCGTTTTCCCGACATTTAGGCATTTTTCTGGCCTAACTAGGTTTTATTCTGAAAAATGAAAAAGTCACACGAAGCTGTACTTACAGGTAATATGAATTCCCAACTCTATAAAACGTATCTGCTTCACACAGAGTTGATATCTTGATAACTTCAAGACCAGTAGTTATATGGACTAGGGCTACGTCCGTATAAACTGTGTTCTGGAGATCAACTGATTTTGGATATGCGAAATCTGCCGTTGCAGCGTGGTGTGCGCTTTTACCACATTTTTGGCTGGTTAATCTAATACTTCTTTATTTATTTTATTGGGTCGCATATGCCTACCGATGGAGGGTCTCGGATATTCCGATTTATGTCATCGGAAAAACCTCGTAACTATTCTTCCTAATCTAACTGATAACTATTAGCACGAATGATGATATGGTATCAGTAGTAGACCTTCCGGTGACATAAGCGTAAAGGAATATAGATAACTACGTAAAGAATATTAACATGGTCATTTTGTCACAACCATGTATACTACCAATCTGTTAACCTTGATGTGGTAACGGTTAGAGCAGTCGGTCAACGTCTTTGGTGAATTGTAATTGTGCTATGTACATTTTCCTACCATGACCATTGCTGATGAAGAATGTCTGTAAACTACTGATGTAGAGTTTCGTCATGAATAAATATGTTGTTAACACTAACTCTTCCAACGAGTATAGTGTTTATCCGTGCCAACTGGTCATCATGTATTGACCCAACTTGCTTCGTTACCGGGTCATATTATCATTAACCAGATCATCATCATACGCCAAGGAACCGGCCCACATTATATTAGCGTTACCAAGAAATGCGTCGGCCACATGTTGTAAGCCCGACAGCCCTGACAACATCAGTGACAGTCCAGTAAAGAAAAACTACCGGTAACACTGACACACATTTTGAGTAGGTCTATGCTCCTTCAGGAATTAAACGATAATGGTGATAATGAGTAAAGAGAAAACGGCAAAAAAGAGTGGGGACATATAGGTGAAATACAAAGTATTAAAAAAAACAAGCGACAGAAAAAGATAATTAAGAAAAAGACAGATAACACGAGGTCAAACGAAAACTAAATAAGCACGTAAAGTAGAAAGGTTTGTATTATTGTGTTCAGTTGTACTAATTAGTTTCTTAGCTATTCTCTGACAGTACCAGTACATAGATTTGTATTATTATGTTCAGTTGTACTAACTAGTTTCTTAGCTATTCTCTGACAGTACCAGTACATAGATTTGTATTATTATGTTCAGTTGTACTAACTAGTTTCTTTGCTAGTCTCTGACAGTACCAGTACATAGATTTATATTATTACGTTCAGTTGTACTAACAGCTAGTCTCAGACAGTACCGGTACATAGATTTATATTATTGTATTCAGTTGTACTAACTAGTTTCTTAGCCAGTCTCTGACAGTACAGTTGACATTCAAAAATCCGGCCATCGATAATCCGGTTCCTTCAGATTTCCGGCATGGATTTCGGAGCGCAAATTTTAAATTTTCCGCGTTGGCGCGCCACTGTTTTCTGGAGCCGTTTATGTTTTGATGCAGCTGTTGGGTCTTGCTTGCGCGTGTTAACAGGCATTCCTGCTCATTCCTTCTCATTTTATCATTTATTTGCTGCTGTATAGCCCCATTATGGATTCAGCAAATAAAAGAAGTGGTGTAAAATCATGAATGTTTACTTGCTAAAAGATAAACTTATTAGAGAAAGACCCAAGTATGTGAAGCAACAGACACTGCTCGATATGTTCAAGAAAATAGCTAGGAAGCAGGAAGAAGCAGCAGCGGTGTCCACACTTGATAATCAACTGCCATCAACTTCAAATCAACCAGATGTGCTGTCACCACCATCAACATTTTCTCCACAAGTTGAAGATGTTCCTGTTGCTGAGGATGCTGTTACATGTACTGTCAGTCATGAAGATGACCATCCTGACAGACTTTAGTTGAATTAAAACTCTGTAGAACTATTTTATTCAGTTGAACTAAAATTCTGTAGAACTGTTTTATTTAGTTGATGAACATTAAAATTTCACTTGCTTTTCATTTAGTTTATAATTTTATTTCCTTAAAGGACTATACAGGTGGTCATTTTCTGTTAAATATATTTAGCATATATAAACATAAAAAATCCGGCACTCCTTAGGTCCAGAGGTTGCCAGATTGTTGAATGTCAACTGTACCAGTACATAGATTTAAATTATTGTATTCAGTTGTACTAACTAGTTTCTTAGCTAGTCTCTGACAGTACCAGTACATAGATTTATATTATTACGTTCAGTTGTACTAACTAGTTTCTTAGCTAGTCTCTGACAGTACCAGTACATAGATTTATATTATTACGTTCAGTTGTACTAACTAGTTTCTTAGCTAGTCTCTGACAGTACCAGTACATAGATTTATATTATTACGTTCAGTTGTACTAACTAGTTTCTTAGCTAGTCTCTGACAGTACCAGTACATAGATTTATATTATTACGTTCAGTTGTACTAACTAGTTTCTTAGCTAGTCTCTGACAGTACCAGTACATAGATTTATATTATTACGTTCAGTTGTACTAACTAGTTTCTTAGTTAATCTCTGACAGTACCAGTACATAGATTTATATTATTACGTTCAGTTGTACTAACTAGTTTCTTAGTTAATCTCTGACAGTACCAGTACATAGATTTATATTATTACGTTCAGTTGTACTAACTAGTTTCTTAGTTAATCTCTGACAGTACCAGTACATAGATTTATATTATTACGTTCAGTTGTACTAACTAGTTTCTTAGCTAGTCTCTGACAGTACCAGTACATAGATTTATATTATTACGTTCAGTTGTACTAACTAGTTTCTTAGTTAATCTCTGACAGTACAAGTAAGCTCATATTACTCGTACTTTCTTCAGCTCTCTGTCACTGACATAGTACATATTCGGGTCACGTGGGGGGCTGTGCTAGACCTCTGTCGGTGAAGCATTATTATAGTAATGCTTAGCTGGCAGAGTGGATAGTCGCGATTCCCTCCCGTGGCTAGGCGGTGGGTGCCGTTCGGAAGGTCCTGGTTCGAATCCCGGTAAGCCTATCACTTCTGTTGTTTTTCTGTTGTCTGGTCTTCTACTTCTTTATTTCTCACTGAGTGCCTGATAACATACCGTTGTGTGTTGTTTGTTTATTTATTTGCTGTTTACAGGCCTCAGGTTTTCCCTCCTTAAATGTTTATACGTTTATTAAAATACCAATAAACCTACATTCTGCCCTTTACTTATTCTCATTCTTCTATCATTTACTAGACACAATATTAAGGTCTTTGTCTTGTGTAATCTGGCCTATGCTGTTTAATAGTGAAACTGCAGAAGTGATTGCGTCTATAATTTGTCTGGGTCGTCCCATGGTACATATTCGGGTCACGTGGGGGGTTGTGCTAGACCTCTGTCGGTGAAGCATTATTTTAGTAATGCTTAGCTGGCAGAGTGGATAGTGGCGATTCCGTTGTGTGTTGTTTGTTTATTTATTTGCTGTTTACAGGCCTCAGGTTTCCCCTCCTTATATGTTTATACATTTAAAAGTGTAGTATCCTCAGGATTAAAGGTATTTCCCCCACCCCCTCATCCTTTTCCTACTGAAAACTCAGAATAGGTCGGTTACAAACATTCACTAAAATTATAAACTGTGTGAGATAGGAACGTGATCTGTTCTTTAAAGTCAAGTTGATATTTCGGTAAAACATCATTTTGTTTGAATGTTCTACCACTCTGTTGATGGGACTGTAGAAAACAGATTATCTGGCAGAGATAAAATTTACATCCAGGCTGTACGCTTTCTAAATTAAAAATACTCGGAAACCTGAAAACAGACATGATTTTGTCAAGGTAGATCTTTAGAGAGCTCAGTGTTTTTAATGTAGATCTTCACAGCTCTTGAGTTACCTTCCGCTACAATAGTACCTTACTAGCAAACAACAGTCATTATTAAACTCACCATTTCTCACCCCTTTCCCTTATTTTAGATTTTATATTATCACTTTTCGTGACGTTTTGAATTGGTGAAGACTTAAATATAATGTCATCGTAAACATTGTATATTCTTCTTCTTTCTTCCGTCCTTAGCCACCGACCGTCAAAGCAGTCAGTGGCCATTACGCCTAGTGGCGTCTTAAGGCAACAGCAGATAGGTTTTCTTTGCCATTGTTTCCCATCACGCCTATTGGCATCTTTAGGGCAACGGCAAATCAATCCATTTGCTGTTGTTTCCGTAATCGAAGTGACTGGCAAACGGGTGATCAGCCCGTTGGTAAACATTGTATATAGATTTGGATTATTGTGTCCAGTTGTATTAATCAGTTTCCAATCAAGCGTCTGACAGAACCAGTAAGTTCAAAATACTTTCTGCTTATGTGTGAAGTCTTACTTAAAATATTAAATTGTCTGAATATATAGTACTAGTAAGATGGGATGTTGACAACTAGTTCTTCAACACTCTAGATTTAATTTTAATTCAACTTATTAATCATAATGACAGAAGATGTTATTTAATATCATATCATAGAACTAATTTTAGACATATCTCTAGGTGGGTCAGTGATGTGGTTAGACACTGTAATGAAACTCTGAATTCTGTGAACAACGTAAACATGTAGCATAATATATGTAAGGGAGGTAATTGTCCTGCAAGGGAAACAACAAAGTTGTTGGTAACCATAAAAGTTATGCGTTATGCATATTTTAATGCGAAATAAAGCAACATTTTTTTTTAAAGATATATCAAATCTTACTAAGCAGTAACAGATTCTCATAACAGTGTTCCTTTCTTGTGCAGTTTTGGTTCTTAAAATTGTTGTGCTTTATTAGAGCAATAAATTAACACACTAGATTGCTTACTTGGGCAGCCTGTATTTGTCGAAACGTGTATCTCTTTATGGAACTCAGCTTACCCTGTGCTTCGTTGTCATCTACAAATAACTCCTCCCAGGCACATAGTGCCGTCAACACTATAAAACTGGTTTGGTGTGTTCACATTGATGTACAGCGCAAATAACGCTGTGCAAACCCAACGCCCTTATATCTGGCCTTTGGCTGGGATCATGTGTCTAGACACAGGGACCGGTACAGTGACATTCATGTGTCATTAGGTCCCTTGTGTGAGAACACAGAGGATCACTACTGTGACACAGTTTGTCATTGGGTCTTCTTGTGTTGGGACAGGTGGTCTTGACCAGGGCCGGGTTTGGGGTGGGTACCAATGCGACCTCATGCGAGGGAAAAAAATAAATAAAACTCCTCCCAGGCACAAAGTGCCGTCAACACTATAAAACTGGTTTGGTGTGTACAGCGCAAATAATACTGTGAAACCCAACGGCCTAATATCCGGCTTTTGGCTAGGATCATGTGTCTACACACAGGGAACAGTAGTGACATTTATGTCATGAGGTCCTTTGTGTGAAAACACAGAAGATCACTACAATGACACATGTTGTCATTGGGTCTTCTTGTGTTGGGATATGTGGTCTTGACCAGAGCCGGGTATGGGCGGGGACCAATGCAACTTCATGCGAGGAAAAAATATGCAACCTCATGCGAGGACATTTAAAAAAAAAAAACTCCTCCCAGGCACATAGTGCCTTCAACACTATAAAACTGGTTTGGCGTGTTTACATTGTAAATGGTCATAGGTGTACTAAGCGTACGGTAGAGCTAACGTGAATGAGAATGTCGAGAATTTAATGTTTCACAGCCAAATCTTCTAAGGGATTATAAAATGTACATAAAAGGGGTAGACACGAGTGACCATCTTATTAACTAGTACATTAATTGGAGAAAGACCAATAAATGTTGGAAAACTTTTTATTGTCAGAAAAAAAGAACACCTAAATTTAGAACAAATAAAAAGCCCAGCTAGATGTAGTATCAACGCGGAACACCAAGAACAGATCTTACCAACGAAGGCTTACAACAGAATATGAAGGTCATAGCAATAGAACATAGAACATTAAGGATAGGACAACAATCAAGAGACAGGACAATACGCAGAGACGAATGGTTAGTGTTGGTACGCAAACAGAAAACAAGAAGAGACGTCGGCACACGAACGGAAGTATCGGACCAAAGCGAGAAGTGCACATCACAGGACAATACTCCCAGCGGAGAACATAGACAACCACCAAGGAGTAGGCAGATCGCAACAACGGCAGAAATGCATGAAAAACCCTGGATAAAACGAAGTTGGTTAACCCCACCCCCACAAATCACATACCAAGAACAGGAAGGAAAAATGCGAGATACGCCGCAGGATGCACAGGACAGATTGCAGGATAATGATATTTCGGAGGAGATAAGAAAATTGAGAACCGAGTGAGATAACTCGGAGAATGAGGTAGACATGACAATGATGGAATATGAGCATAGATTAGAGGATGGAGAAGAGAGATTGAGAGAACAAGACAGTTCACAGGAAGACCCTCAGGAGGGTGAGAAAACCGCAGCAGAAGGTATACAGGCACAGGAAGAGATGGCGCAACGGATTAGACGAGTGACGAAGAGGTATTGGACGTCATCAGACGATTCGTCCGATAATGATAGGCGCCTGGCAAAGTTGAGAAATACGACACAATTAGAGGTGAGACCAACTAGAAACAGAAGGGCAAGAGAAGTAGACAAAGTCGATCATAGACATAACAGGAGAAGTAGACAAAGTCGATCATAGACATAACAGGAGAAGTAGATAAAGTCGATCATAGACATAACAGGAGAAGTAGACAAAGTCGATCATAGACATAACAGGAGAAGTAGACAAAGTCGATCATAGACATAACAGGAGAAGTAGACAAAGTCGGTCATAAACATAACAGGAGAAGACAACAAGATTTAGACACGTCCATATCACCGTACTCAGACTGGTCAGTGTCTGACGAAGATTGCGATGGTAGTCGTAGAGACAAGGATAGAAGGGCCCATGGACGAAGAAACAGTGGTGAAAGGGAGGACGAGAAAGAGATAGCTGCACTTTAAAGATATATCGATAGAAAATACAAAGAGTAGAAGAACAAGAACAGAAGGGGAAGCAGAGATTGAAGAGAGTACCGATCTCAGATCCGATATAGAGAGAGAAATAAGAGAAGTAGTAGTGGAAGAGATGTGGATCGACGAGATTACCGATACACGAGTCCAGATGGAGAGAGAAATAGGAGAAATGACGGTAAATGCAGAGAAAAGAAGCGGCATGGACAGGCAAGGATTATGAGATACGAGGTAATAGATTAGATTCATAAACCAAGGGAAACGATGGAAGAAGTAAGGAGTACGAACGAACGAACGAACGAACGAACATTATTTTCGAATGGTTAAGAATTGGGCGTTCAGTCCCGTCTAACATTTTGCCCTTCCACTCTCTGTGACCGCTTGGCCTTTCACGCTAGCATTATCCCTCCTACTTTGCTAAGCATTTATATGTGCTATAGTATGCTACATGTAAGAAAGACAGACCTTAAAAGCAAATAAGACGTTTTTACACAAAACGCAGTATTCATTCAAAGTCCAGTTGGTAGTTACTGCTCTGACAGGGCAAACGTAGGTCAGTCCCAGATAATAATGAATGGGTTTTATAAGCACGAAAGTGGGAAAATAATGTTTGTGTGATCTGGTTTTTTTTTTATCCAATTGTTAAGCTGGAAAAGATCACACATGTAAAAAAAAGTCGAAATAACAGAATGTCGTGTGCAAAAAGGTCGGAAAGCTGAGGAAAGGAGTGCAAATTAGATTATTGTACCGTGTGAAAAAAAGGATGGGTCGTGTCAAAAAAGGCGGGAAAAAAGAAGAAATAGTATATATAGAAGAGTTGTGGCCGATAGGCAGAGGTTTCAGGATTTATGATTCTAATGAAACCATAACTTTAGACTAGAGGATTTTTACAGATAGCGTTAGGTGAACTTCGTCTTTGAGGATACCAAGACAAGTTTTTGAGTAGACAAATCAGTATATTATTCTATTTGGATATACATATATTATTCTATTTTAATATAAATATATTATTCAGTTGGATTACATATTTTTTCATCTTGGATAACCAATCATCATTGTGAAATTTACAGTGTTTGTCTAATGACATCAACAAACTCTAATTCAATTTTTCTACATTGCTGTTTGTGGAACTTTACAGTAATTTCTTTTGGATATACGTTGTTGTGCTGAAACTGTTTTGCTTATCACCAAACTTAAAGGGAAGAACATTCCTGGGTTGAAAAAACAAATAACAAAAGGTCAAGTATCACCATGTCTGGCGGAAGGCCAGTTAGCACTTGAACCACCACAAAATATGAAGGATTAACTCTGACTAAATAAAATCAATATAACTACTAGTGCCGTATAAACATACACGGCCACATCTCATTTATCTTGCATACTATATCCTTTCATTCCCACATGTTACTTTAAGTATTAATTTAAAGGCATGCAACATTATAAAGTTAACATAACAGCATTCATATACTATATGCAATCATAATAAAAAATGAGTAGGTTTTGTTTTAAACAAACAAGATAGTAAGTGGGAAAAAATTTAATAAATAAATAATAAAATAAAATAAACAAAACAAAACATTTAACCAAAATGACAATCCTATGCTATCACGCGTAAAGTGTGATCTCTTATCCTTCCCGTTCTCTAATTAAATTAAAAGGCACACGGTATTTTAAGCTTATACTATCGCGCTTCGCTTAGCAAGTACAGGTTGGGTTTTCGGCATGCAGCCGTTCCCCCTACTGACTCGGTAAAACACTAATGACACAATGTCAGTTTTAATTTAACTATGAATACGCTCCCTTAACAATATCGCCTGTCATTACTAGCTAGTTGATTTTTGGCGTCTATCGGTTTTTAACACATGATATTAACACTAGTCATTTAAAAAAAAACCTTCACACAAAGAAATATAATGCGCATACTACTCTGTCACTTTATCCGTCACTCCTAACATTATACTTAACTCTTTAAGTCCCAATCGACTTTATAAAGGCTCAGGGGTTTGACGCGCTTGGCCCAATCGACTTTAAAAAGCCTTTAGTATATGTGCCTCTGTTTGAGACTGTTTCTAATTATAACTACCCACAAAGTCATTTCCGACTGCAAGTACATTCTTTTAAATACCGCCCGTGTTTAAGAGTGAACGTGTTTCTGTTTTGAGATATTTATTTTAGATTTTTAAAGCAATTTTTTTAAGCGCATATCCTCCATTTTACCTTGAATAACTAATCATTTTTTTAAAGCGCATATCCTCCATTTTACCTTGAATAACTAATCATTTTTCAATGAAAGCTTTTATACTTGTAGCACAAGAGTAAAGTACATCCAATTACCTTCAGTTTCATATACAACAACAAAGTTATTTATGCATATGAACATGTTAAAAAATTATTTCCAAACAACAACAATAAAAACGCACTTGGGTGGCCATTTTTGCTTGGGCCAAACCCACTATTTTGCTTGGGACTGAAAGAGTTAAGTCAGCTAAAAAAATAGGTGATGGATTTTACATTACTGAACCACTGGCAAGAGAATACCCGCGGGTTTTGCTATTTCGCTAGTCTTAACGTTCGGGAGTAGCAGTGAATAAAATGGTAACACGTTTAACACATTTAATACTTTAGCACAACTTAAATTATTACCACAATCAATAACTTAAATCCCCAGGGGACAATTTAACACATTTAGCGAATAAAATGGTTCCTAGTCTGGCGTGATTAGATTTACCCAAAATTTCTGAGAGACTGATAACTGACTAGGAGAGAAGGCAGAATATATACATATTGTGTGTAATATCTCTAAAGGATGCGATACTTCACACCTTCTGGGTTTTGGGGAATGCAGAAATCTAAGTTTCTCGAGATAAACAGTTTTGCTATTGGCGCTACTGGCGTTTGCCGACGAACATCATACGACGTGAGTCGTACGAACGGCCGTCTTAGATTGTCTCCCCTGTCGCATATTATGATCGAGCACTCCAATTGTCGGAGATATTTGTATAGTAAGGAAGATGTGTAGAAAGCACATAAACCTTTAGACACTAGTTTTCATAGAGGTGAATTGTGGATGTATAAAGATAAATCAAAACTTTAACTTGGTTTTGTTCACACTGCGTAAAGTGAAATACGTTTTGGCAAATACCGAACGCCCATGTAAGCAATCTAGTGTGTAATTTTATTGCTCTAATAAAGTACAAAGACATCGACACACAAAAGTACACAATAAGGAATGATTGTTATATAAATCTGATATTTTTTAATATGCCTTAGTTTTTATTAAAAATAAAATGCTGCTTTTTTACCTTAAAACATACAAAACACTTAAATTTATTTATTGTTCACATCTTTATTGTTTCCCTTGCATAGCAATTATCTTCCTTATATATTATGTTTAACAATCAAACGAACAACCTAAAGAGTTGCTCAGCCTAGGAACTGCCCAACATCACGCAAGAAACCAAGTAAACGAGCAGGAGAAATGAGCATTAGGACCTACAAGCTGAGAGAGCCAGAAATTAAGACCAGATATCAGGGGCTTATTGCTACAGCAGTGAGCAACACAGAAGAGCGACCTGATGACTTGGAAACCCTCTGGAATAAATTCAAGGATATCATAAAGACAGCTGCTGCAGAAGCATGCGGTGAAGTCCGACTTGGGAACCATAGAAAGAGGACACCTTGGTGGAAAGAGGAAGTCAAAGAGAAAATAAGAGAGAAGAAAATGGCATGGAAACAATACTTAGGAGCTAAAAACACAACAGGACAAATGGAAAAATATAGAGAATATGTGACACTTAGAACAGAAGCAAAGAACAAAGTGCTAGCAGCAAAACAGAAGTCCTGGGAAGAATTTGGGGAAAAGCTAGAAAAAGATGCACAAGAAAACCAGAAATTGTTCTATAAGACCCTAAAGAACATGAGGAAGGAAAAACAATGCCCTCTCAAATTTATAAAGGACAAGCAAGGCAAATTGCTTACTGCCCCGAAGGAAGTAATGGAAAGATGGAAAGAATATTTCTCAGAACTCCTGGATGGTGAGCATGGTGAAGCATCAGAAATGATAACCACTAGCACAGAAGAGAAAACCAATGATGGTGAAGATGACATAAAGATGGAAGAACTGAGGGCATCACTAGAGAAAATCAAGATGGGCAAAGCAGCAGGGCATGATGGTATAACACCAGAAATGGTTAAGTAATGGGAGCATCAGGCGACCTATTACTCTTAAAGGTCCTACAGGCAGCATGGTGCAACAAGACCATACCAAAGGATTGGGAGATTGCCATCATAACACCAATTTTCAAAAAGGGTGACAATCGACAATGTGGAAACCATAGAGGCATATCCCTTCTCAGTGTCCATGGTAAAATCTACTCTAGAATCCTAGAGCAGAGACTCCGACGCCTAGCTGAGCCACAATTGGATGAGGTCCAGTGCGGATTCCGAGCAAACCGAAGTACTCAAGACCTAATCTTCACACTCAGACAGCTGAGTGAAAAAGCCCTTGAGTATAAGAGTGAGATCCATCTTTGTTTCATAGATCTGGAAAAGGCGTTTGACAGGGTCCCCTGGAGCAAACTTTGGGACTGTTTGGCAAGGAAGAATATTCCAGCACCTCTGATTCATGCTATACAGAGCTTCTACAAGTCTTGCAGAAATTATGTGAGGACAGCAAACCATAAGTCAGAAGAGTTCAGGACCACCACTGGTGTAAGACAAGGTGATATCCTATCACCTTACCTCTTCATACTCCTTATGGACGATGTCATCTAGGCATGTAAGGAGAGAACAAGAAAGTATTCAGTGCGGTACTGGAAGATGAGACAGGTCTATATTTCGGAGCTGGCATTTGCTGATGATGTTGCCCTGATTGCTAAATCAGAGGCACATCTCCAATCCAACCTGCAAGTCTGGAAGGAAGAGCTGGAGAAGAGAGGGATGGTCATAAGCAGCTCTAAAACAAAATCCATGGTGATATCACGAGAAGAAAGAAAACATCAGATTAAGTTGGGAGAACTGGTCCTGGAGCAGGTCGACCACTTTAAATATCTCGGAGCTATTATAGACCGAAAGGGAGGCATACAGAAGAGTTGGCCACTCGAAAAGCAGCGGCTGGGAGACTTTTTCAGGCCATAAATCGTGGATTCTTCAGCAAGAAAGAGGTTGGTAAGAAAACGAAGATGGCTGTATACCGCTCCACCTATGTCCCAGTCTTGACATATGGATGCGAGTCGTGGGCAATGACTACAACCCACAAAAGCCAGATCCAAACCTCAGAAATGAGGTATCTGAGGAAAGTGGTTGAAGTAACAAGAAGAGACATGGTCCGCAACCAGACGATCCGTCAAGGCCTAAAATCCCATCCGCTGCAGACCCAAATAGAACAGTCCCAACTAAGATGGTTTGGCCATGTCTGCAGAATGAGAGAAGATCGGCTACCACGACAAGCATGGGAAACAAAGAGCCAGGGATCCAGACCTCCAGGACGACCCAGAGTCCTCTGGGAGGACAACATTAGACAATCTTTGAAGGACCGAGGACTAGAATGGAACCAGGCCAGGAAGAAGACAGCTGATAGAATGGTCTGGCGCTCTCTCTTCCAAACCTCTACACCTCACGGTAGAAGGGGAACGACTAAGTAAGTAAGTAAGTATATATTATGTTACTTTTTTAAATTGTTCAGGTTTAATAGATTCTTTCCAGTCTCTAAATGACATCTCTGACGCATCTAGAGAAATGTATAAAACTAGCTCTTTGATGTAATATTAAGTAACATCTGCTGTCATTACAGATAATAAGTTGACCTAAAATTACATCTAGAGTATTTAAAGAAATACTAGTTGTCAATGTCCCATCTTTCCAGTGCTATATATTCAGACAAAGTAATTATTTAAGTAAGACTTCACACATAAGAAGAAAGTAATATGAACTTACTGGCTCTGTCAGAGACTTGATTTGAAACTGGTTAGTATAACTCAACACAATAATCTAAATCTATATACAATGTTTACGATGACATTATATTTAAGTCTTCACACCAGTTCAAAACATCAAGTGAAAACCAAAGACAGAAGTGATAATATAACATCTAAAATAAGGGAAAGGGGTGAGGAATGGTGAATGTAATAATGACTGTTGTTTCCTGGTAAGGCACTATTGTAGCAGAAGGTAACCTAAGAGCTGCGGAGATCTACGTTAGAAACATTGAGCTCTCTAAAGATCGACCTTGATAAAATCATGTCTGTTTTCAGGTTTCCAAGTATTTTTAATTTAGAAAGCGTACAGCCAATATGTAAATTTTATCTCTGTCAGATAATCTGTTTCCTACAGTCCCATCAACAGAGTGGTAGAAAATTCAAATTAAATAATATTTTACATAAATGTCAACTTTAATACAAAGAAAATATCACGTTCCTATCTCATTCAGTTTAAAATGTTAGTGAATTTTTGTTAGCTAGGTCGTGAGTTTTCACTGGGAATGGGGGAAAATATCTTTAATCCTGGGGATACCACACTTTTGAATGTAGGTGGGAGGGCTAGTCAGACATTTTTAAATTCTTTGCTTTCCCCTCCTTTACCTAGACATCTACCAAATCTTCATCTTTAAACTACCCGTAGGGCGAGATCTATCTTATGCTTATTGTCGTGAGAAATTCTAATCCACATATCTAAATTAAAAAGTAAATGTAAAGCCTAACGAATTAATTCAATACAAGGAAAGAAGAATGGTAAAAGAACAGTGCGGTCACAATAGTGTACGCCTGTGTTATAGAACGTCATGCTAGTTAAACAATAAAATCCCTTTTTATGCTTCGTCTGCATAATTGTAACGCTTTCACGTTTGATAGTAAAGCCTACAGCATAAAATACACGCGTTTCTAAAAATAAAACTAGTAATATATTTCTTGTACGACCTTGAGATAGAAAAACTGCATAATGCCCGAGATTTAATATTCCATTAATGTCATTTTATGCACTACGTAAACGAAAAGACAGACGGGCTTAAAAGAGAGAGAGAGAGAGAGAGAGAGAGAGAGAGAGAGAGAGATGTACGGAGGAACGCATGCAATACTACCACGTCGTCTTGCGATATAAAATTAATGCCATGCCACGCGAAAGGCATGCAGGCTTGCTTTTTTTCAAATAAACGTTGACAAAAAACACTACCAATACGAGGTAAGGTTTTAAAAAACATGGTTAATGCTTATTAGGAAACATGACACAATACTGTTTTACGTCTGAAATCCTGACATTAGCCTGACAGTACAGAAGACACCCCATCGTATAGAAGTGAACGGGTGGTAGAAGAAAATACATATTTTGAACGAAGCCACTTAGCTCCATTAAACTTATATATTTGGATGCCTTAGGTCTTGCTGACAAAGAATATGTTAGGTGTTAAGCAAATAGTCTAATAATTAACAAATTATAGCCAAAATACTGTAGTGGTGTTGTCTGACAACACAGGATCATATTTGCTCATAATGGCGTGTTTGGACACTGCTTTAGAGGAAATGAGGCTACCACGTTAAATCCGATTTGATTGGCTAGAATAATATGTAAGGCTAAACATGATTAGTCGATTGCAGATACTATTTTTGGGTTGTTAATGGAAACGATAGGAAGGGTACTTTTTTTCAAAGGCTTTTGTAAACATGGTCTCATTGGCTAGACAATTTGATATAGTCAATTAGGAGCGTCTGTTAAGTGCCACTTTTTGAAAATAAACTTTGTAGAAGCAAGTGCGTTGAGAACCAGCTCATATTTTTTCTAATAAAAGCCTGGGACAGAGGCAGATCAGAATTGGGCCATAACTCATCGCCAGTCAACGTACTTGTTTAAGATTTCCTTGAATTATGGGACCGTGGTACTAAAGTATTAAAGCAGCACCTGGTCCGAGTTTTGCTGAATCCAGAGGCTGATAGCATACTCCTTGGTCAAGATAACGACCAGTGTTGTTTCTCAAGAATACGGTGAAGCAAGCGAGCAGAGGAGTCAGTTATCCTGCCACCCACACAGAAGTTAAGATTTCGTTGGCCAGAGCAGCTCAATCTTGTGTATAAACCCCTCTAAAATTGACTGTACATTAAATCAAGAGGGACAATTATTTGTTTCAAATAAAAGAAACTGTGAACCTTTCCAATACTATTTCCACCAGAAACAAACACATGAAGTCATGATGACAAACAACAACCTAGCTTGAAAAGCCAGTATTACCTCATAGTACTACATCACTACTTACACACATATTGTAATAATAATATATGTCAATACAAAGATCCAATCTATAAATTGTGTACAGACAACTTGTGATTACATTTGATTGTGATTCCTGGTTCACTTTGTAGTTGAATCAGGATATCTATTATTGAAAGGAATTAATACATATTTTAAAAGTTAACACTTGACTTATTAAGATAGTCTTATAGAGTGTTCTACGTATGTGAGTGTCACAGTGTTGTAAATTATTGTGGATTAAATTAAATTGTTTATCTGTCTGTTGGTTGTTGTGAACATACACTTAATCAATATCATAACCCTAGACATTCAACGTAGTCATCACAATATTCCAGAATAAGTCTGACTGAGGTCTAAATGTGGTAGCAAAGTAAGGTCATCTGTAACACACCACACTTATTAGATACAGATACCTTCACAGCTGATCTCAGTCAGTACACTAAGTCCCCTATAATATTTATATTTATATCATCCCACTTTACCACACTTATAATGGTAATTTTGTGTGTGAGTCACCCTATTTTTTTCAATATAGTGTGGAGGATCGCCACCAGCCAGGTCGCCCTAGATGCACCAATAGACATGATGACCGGTACCTCTTGTTGTCAGCCCTGCGCCATCGAACAATGACTTGTTCCACTCTAAGATGTCAGCTGAGACAAACTGTAAACGTTAATGTCAGTCAAAGCACCATTCGCAGACGTTTACATGAATTTGGACTGGCTGCTCGACGTCCTGCAGTCAGATCCCTCTTACTCCTGCTCATCGCAGAGCCCGTGTTGCTTGGTGTCGCGAGCACATCCAATGGACAAGGCAACAATGGAGTCAAGTTCTCTTTACTGATGAATCTCGCTTCACTGTGTCATTTAATGATGGCAGGATTCGAGTTTGGAGACGACCAGGAGAGCGATTTACTGATGACACAATTCGAGATGTGGATCGTTATGGTTGGGGTCATGGTCTGGGGAGGGTTCTACAGACACAGCAGGACCTCACTCTACATCATCTAAGGCAACTTGACCGGCCCAAGATACCAGAACGAAATCTTGAGACCAATTGTTCAGTCTGCTCTGGAGGTCATAGGAGGTAATGCCATCCTCCAAGATGATAACGCTCGACCCCATCAAGCTCGTGTGGTGAATGAGTTTATTCAGCAACATGGGATCATCAGGATGGCGTGGCCAGCTCATTCACCTGACCTTTCTCCGATTTAGCACCTCTGGGATGTCCTTGGTCGACGATTGTCAACAAATCACCCCCTGCCAATGGATGTTGCACAGCTGACTGCATTTCTGCTTCAGGAATGTCAAGCTGTTCCTCAAGATACTCTTCCTACCCTTGTGGACTCGATGCATCTACGCTGTCTTGAATGCCTTGCTGCAAACGGTGGTCATACCCGATTTTGAAATGTCTATTTGTCCAATATCTATTGTGTGACTTTTGAAAAGGTGGGTGACACACTTCACAGCTTCATTGCGTTTGAATGTGTGTTTCCATTTCTTTGCGTGACATGTCAATTTGGTATTCAAGAAATGACGTTTTGACTGATACCAATTACGTTTATATCAGATTTGTTTTATGGTTTCAACCAAGGTTTTTCTAAGTGGCCCTTGACTTTAGACGAGTAGAATATATATATATATATATATATATCTATATATATATATATATATATATATATATATATATATATATATATATATATATATATATATATATATATATATATATATATATATATATATATATATATTATATATATATATATATATAATATATATATATATATATATATATATATATATATATATATAATATATATATATATATATATATATATATATATATATAATATATATATATATATATATATATATATATATATATATATATATATATATATATATATATATATATATATATATATATATATATATATAAATATAGAAATAAATATATATATATATATATATATATATATATATATATATATATATATATATATATATATTTATATTTATATTTATATTTATATTTATATTTATATTTATATTTATATTTATATTTATATATACACACACATACACTCTATAGATATATATGTGAGTATGTTTTTTATGTACGAAGACATGATAGTTGACTTTCACATCCAGCTTTAAGCAAACAAACAAATAAATAAGCAAAATGTAATATCATTGTCGCATCTGTGCAATATTTACACCAATCAATGTGCTAATTGCAATCTGGAACTTACACAAACTTCATAACAGCAATACATCCAAAGTTGGAGGAACAGACATAACACAAATAAGAATCTTCCACTTAAATGTCTCGTCAGTCCTATTGTATGGCTCTGTAACATCAAGTACAGCAAAAATCACAACCTGAAAGACACAGACTATCACAAGATCACTAACAGAGAAATTATGACAAGATCGCTAACAGAGAACTTATGACAAGATCACTAACAGAGAACTTATGACAAGAGCACTAACAGAGAACTTATGACAAGATCACTAACAGAGAACATATGACAAGATTACTAACAGAGAACATATGACAAGCTCACTAAAAGAGAACTTATGACAAGATCACTAACAGAGAACTTATGACAAGACCACTAACAGAGAACTTATTACAAGATCACCAACAGAGAACGTATGACAAGATCAATAAAAGAGAACTTATGACAAGATCACAAACATAGAACTTATGAGAAGATCACTAAGAGAGAACTTATGACAAGATCACTAACAGAGAACCTATGACAAGATCACTAACAGAGAACTTATGACAAGATGACTAACAAAGAACTTGTGAAACGATCACTAACATAGAACTTATGACAAGATTAATAACAGAGAACATATGACAAGATCACTAACAGAGAACCTATGACATGATCACTAACAGAGAACTTATGACAAGACCACTAACAGAGAACTTATGACAAGATCACTAACAGAGAACGTATGACAAGATCATTATCAGATAACCTACGACAAGATCACTAACAGAGAAAGTATGACAAGATCACTAACAGAGAACCTATGACAAGATCACTAACAGAGAACATATGACATGATCACTAACAGAGAACTTGTGACAAGATCACTAACAGAGAACTTATGACAAGATCACTAACAGAGAACTTATGACAAGATCACTAACAGAGAACTCATGACAAGATCACTAACAGAGAACGTATGACAAGATCACTAACAGAGAACTTATGACAAGATAACCAACAGAGAACTTATGACAAGATCACTAACAGGGAACATATGACAAGATCACTAACAGTGAACGTATGACGATCAATGATAACTTATGACAAGATCACTAACAGAGAACTTATGACAAGATCACTAACAGAGAACTTATGACAAGATCACTAACAGAGAACTTATGACAAGATCACTAACAGAGAACTTATGACAAGATCACTAACAGAGAACGTATGACAAGATCACTAACAGAGAACTTATGACAAGATCACTAACAGAGAACTTATGACAAGATCACTAACAGAGAACTTATGACAAGATCACTAACAGAGAACTTTTGACAAGATAACTAACAGAGAACTCATGACAAGATCACTAACAGAGACCGTATGACAAGATCACTAACAGAGAACGTATGATAAGATCACTAACAGAGAACTTATGAAAATCACAAACAGAGAACTTATGACAAGATCACTAGCAGGGAACTTATGACAAGATCACTAACAGAGAACGTATGACAATCACAGAGAACTTATGACAAGATCATTAACAGAGAACTTATGACAAGATCACTAACAGAGAACTTATGACAAGATCACCTAACAGAGAACTTATGACAAGATCACTAACAGAGAACTTATGACAAGATCACTAAAAGAGAACTTATGACAAGCTCACTAACAGAGAACTTATGACAAGATCGCTAACAGAGAACTTATGACAAGATCACTAACCGAAAACTCATGACAAGATCACTAACAGAGAACGTATGACAAGATCACTAACAGAGAACCTATGACAAGATCACTAACAGATAACTTATGACAAGATAACTAACAGGGAACTTATGACAAGATCACTAACAGGGAACTTATGACAAGATCACTAACAGAGAACGTATGACGATCACTGAGAACTTATGTAAAGATCACTAACAGAGAACTTATGACAAGATCACTAACAGAGAACTTATGACAAGATCACCAACAGAGAACTTATCACAAGATCACTAATAGAGAACTTATGACAAGATCACTAACAGAGAACTTATGACAAGATCACTAACAGAGAACTTATGACAATATCACTAACAGAGAACTTATCACAAGATCACCAACAGAGAACGTATGACAAGATCACTAACAGAGAACTTATGACAAGATCACTAACAGAGAACTTATGACAAGATCACTAACAGAGAACTTTCGACAAGATCACTAACAGAGAACTTATGACAACATCACTAACAGAGAACTTATGACAAGATCACTAACAGAGAACTTATGACAAGATCACTACCAGAGAACTCATGACAAGATCACTAACAGAGAACGTGTGACAAGATCACTAACAGGGAACGTATGATAAGATCACTAACAGAGAACTTATGACAAAATCACTAACAGAGAACTTATAAAAAGATCACTTACAGAGAACGTATGACAAGATCACTAACAGAGAACTTATGACAAGATCACTTACAGAGAACTTATGACAAGATCACTAACAGAGAACTCATGACAAGATCACTAACAGAGACCGTATGACAAGATCACTAACAGGGAACGTATGATAAGATCACTAACAGAGAACTTATGACAAAATCACTAACAGAGAACTTATGACAAGATCACTAACAGAGAACTTATGACAAGATCACTAACAGAGAACTTATGACAAGATCACTGATGCGGGGTAAATCTTTAGGGTCTTCCCAGGGGTTACATATATTTAGGTGGCTTTATAATTATAGTTGTAGAGTGCTTCTCAGCTACTTATACATCTTATATTGGTGTCGTGAAGGCTTCGTCGTCTTGAAATACGAACACTGCTGACAAGCCAATGTCATTAGGGATATGGCCCATTCAAAATTCCTCCCCTGGCCTCGCACCTTTCCAATTGATCATAAAAGTCCAAAGGCTGGCTTGGACAGTTCAATACACATTTATTTAGACATTTCACAGCTCCACACTTACATCAAGAGAGTATGTTCATGCACAAAGGCATCAGTATGACGGTCTATATATCGTCGAAATACAGTCTCGTACTAATGAAAGATGTCGTCGACATTTTCACACATTTTTATTTAATAATATGTCACTCACGTACAACACAGCATCCTCTGTCAATCCTGCATAAATAAAGAAGCTAGCATTACACACGGGGGTGTATGCATAATCCAGCTGATGTTACAACATACTGTAGATCGAGGAAATAAAAAAACTCTCTGGAGCCAATACACAAAAGCTTCCGACACCTTGAATAGCCACACATTCCAATGCCGGCAAGGCACGCTTCCTTGGCCCACATAGAGACATTATCGTCTGCTAACATGGCCAGCAAAGTTAATGACGTCACTTCCTAAAACCAAGGACACCCGTCCATAAACAAATCAACCAGGAAGTGATCGTATAAAACCAATGTTATGATATTTACACATAACTTTTACTCCCCCCTCCTCTTAAATAATGAAAAGGAACTTTTCTTTATTTCCGTGGCAAAGTCCCCAAAATCACTGGAGTAACCAGATGATAATATCAACTCTTACAGTTGTCATGATTCATATAGCACCTAGATCTGTGCTCCATAATCGACAATTAGACACGCAGGGTGTGGAATTTAGTAATGTAATTCCCAAACCCATTGCCTGTATAGAAGACACATCTTTTAACAACACAAATGTGAGGTCACCATAGTAAGCATAAGGCATCATGTGCAAAAAAATTAATATATCAGTCAAAGCACTCATACAGCACACCATGTCAAAAACACCTGCTGTCAAGTCAGTAATATAAGTACCTTAGTCTCTTAATGCAATGCATAAATATCAATTAATACAGACAATAGATTATATGAGGCAGAGAAATCAATTCATAATGAGTGACTGCGACAATATGTCAAAATAATTATTACTGTGTGTATTGAAGTAATATAATGTCATGACTTCAATATGTCAATGTAATGTATTGTGAAAATATATTATGTGATATATGAACCCAATAAAGTAATAAATTCCAATGTGTATGTAACACTTATGTGATTTTCCTTAATTAATCACAAATTAACTAATTAATGTTTCTTAATAGTTAATGTCAATGTTTATAGTTTATAGTTTTCTTTCAAAGTCATTTGAATAAAGCATATTCACGAAACTTATATTCATGTAATAGGAATATACCAGAAATGCACTGTTAGCCATTATAGAAACTGTCAAACTTGAATTAATTCAAGAAATCTGTCTTGAACGACACGAGTTGAAATTATATACAGTACTGCAAGTAGTTATTTTATAGCATGCTTGTGGTATGAAAGTACTGTCATTGAACCACCGTATCCGAGATAATATACTGAACGTAATGATATGTAATTTCATTTTGGCTGTACAGAAAAACATCATCATCATGTTGCTTGGCGAGCTGCCTGTAGGTTTAAAACTTGTTTCTGTACATGGAGATGCATTTGTGTAGTTAATCTTGAAGCATGAGACACAAATTCAACATATGGAATGTGCAATAGTTCACATGAACATGTAGTTATGTCAGTATTCTTGACTTGTTAAGTTCACAACAACGTATGTCTATCAATTACATGTGAGTTTGAGTACAATCTGAAGTATTCACAGGTAATAATGGGTGTTTCATGCATCGTGATAAAACATCAGCAGCAACGTTCAAGCTTCCCTTGATAGGTTTAAATTCGTTATCCTATGGCTGAAGAGCCCAGGATGCTCGAGCTGCCCTTTCATTCTTGAATCGAGCTGTCTTGAGATAAGACAATGCACGTTGGTCCGTCTCTAGCGTAAATCGGGCTCCTAAAAGATACCTCTGCAACTTGGAGAAACAGAACACCACTGCCAGGAGTTCCCTTTCGATGATAGGATACCGTTGCTCAGTAGGCGTCAGCTTCCTGCTCACGTAAAGTGTGGGGTGCAGAGAGCCATCCCATTCTTGCATTAATGAGCCACCAATCGATGATTTTGATGCATCGACCCTGAGGGTAAAATGTTTGGAAGGATCAGGCAATCTCAAGATAGACATTTTTGAAAATGAACATTTAAGAGCATTTAAAGACACATCACACACGTGAGTCCACATGACTGTTTGGGGAATTTTTTTTTCACTAGAGAAGACAACACTGAAGTTATCTCTGCAAAATTAGGTAAAATTTTACGATAACAATTGAGTAAACCGAGGAGACTTCTAACTTGCTCCTTATTTTTAGGAATATCAAGGTTTAAAATATTTGAAATAGTGGAATCCTCCGGTTCCAACAGACCACCTCCCACTTTATGTCCTAAAAATGAAATCTCTTTCAATCCCACTCTAGTGTTAGATGGACGTGCAGACATGTTGTGTAGGCGTAGAGTATGTAATTAGGATTGAATACCTACTAGATGTTCATCCCATGATCGATGAAACAGACAAATGTCATCTATGTATGTAATGAGATCTTCTCTGTGAGAAAAGAGGCTTCGCATCATGTGAACGAAAGTCGCAGGAGCATTAACTAACCCAAAAGACATATAGTTGAATTCGAATAGTCCTAAAGGTGTTGCGAAAGCAGTATAAGTTTTGGATTTCTCCGATAATGGCACTTGCCAATAGCCTTTTGAAAGGTCAAATTTAGTGAAGAATGTAGCAGAAGCTAACCTATCCAACAATGATTCTAATAAAGGAAGTCGTTCAGCATCCTGAAATGTGATAGAATTTAAACGTCTAAAATCTATGCATATGCGGATAAATTTATCTTTTTTCCGAATCAAAACCATCGGAAAACTATAAGGAGAACGCGATGGAGAAATAATGTATAATTTAACCATCTGTTCTAATTCATCCTTAACTTGAGACTGTAAGTGTATCGGTACAGGATATGGTTTCAACTTAATAGGTTGAAAATCAGTAAGAATGATATCATGTTCGATCATATTAGTATGTCTTGGAACATCTGTAAGGACATCAGAAAATGATAGTAGTAAGTGAGTAACTTGTTCTTTCTGATAAGAAGTCAGAGTTGGTGATATAGAGACATCCTTCCAACTCTCAGTAGATAAGACATGAACACTTGGTAACACCGAAAGTGATTCATCTCCATATCATATCAGCTCCGATTAATAACTGTTTCAATATTGACATTAAGGTTTGAACCTCTTCTCTCAGCTCCGGTTTCAATATTTTGCGCCAAAATCCAACTCAAAGGGAGCAAACCCAGTATGCTCATTTTTGATTTCTCTGTAAGCAAATAAAATTGCTGGCAAAACTCTGTCCCAATTTTGTGGATATTTCATGGTTACTTTATGAAACATTATTTTTAATGTTCTATTCAGAACTTCAATTTTACCGTTTGACTGGGGATGATAGATTGAACTAAGTGATCTCTCAATCCCGAACATTTCCACCACCTGTCTCATAGCATCTGAAACTAATTGTGTTCCCATGTCCGACAAAATATTTTCAGGAAAACCTAGACGAATAAAAATCAAAAATAATGCATCAGCAATATCTACCGTTGTAATAGTTTTAAATGGTATTGCTTCAGGCCAACGTGTGCACATATCAATGCAAGTAAACACGTATTTATGACTTCTGGCTGAAGTTACCTTTAAAGGGCCAATAATATCAATGGCCATCTTTGCTAGGGGCCGCAAAGAAATATCAGCTGCCTGAATAGGAGCATCATGTTTTGGTTTCCTAGTTGCTAAATTTTGGCACACTGTACAAGTACGACAAAAGGATTTCACGTCTTTTTTTATTCCAGTCCAGAAGAAGTGTGACAAAACTCTTTGTTTTGTCCTAGCAACCCCTAAATGTCCAGCACATTCAGTGTCATGTGCATGTCGTAAAACAAATGGACGAAAACAAGCTGGTACCATAATTTGCTTGTTTAAAGAATTATCATCTTCATAATTTCTATTTAATATGCCATTTATCAAAGTATACCAGTGTTTTGCATTGTTATCAAATATTACATCATCCAAATGAGCAATGTGAAAAAATTTTCTTAAGGAAATATCATCCTTCTGTCTTTGTATAAAGGTTTCCTTATCAATGAATTGCATCTGGAAAATACTATCATCATTATTATTGTCACCATTCATTACCTGAATATCATCAGTAATCTCTTGATTATAATGGTTTTCATTATCATTATTATTTTCATTCTCTTCTTCCTCTGAACTAACTTCTTCACTTATGTCCTCAGGTAAAACATTACCATCTGGTATGTGTTTATCCCTTTCAACACGAGCCTGAGCTCTCGTAGTTACAGCATTTGAACATATTAGATGTTGTTGTTCCCATCTTCCAATACCCTGTTTTGTACATTCATGAATATTTGGAAGGTTTCCTAATATGATCCCAGCAATTGGGTTATTCAAGAGGCATACAAGTGTTCTTCCAGTAAAGTATGGAGTATCTAAGAATACCTCCGCTGTTGGATAGCACTCTACAGTACCTCCAAAGGTGATGCATTTCACTTCTTTTCCAGGATAGTCTGACTTATCAACCAATGTTCTACGTACACCAATTGTTTTAGCCTCTGTATCCCTCAATAAAGATACCAATTGATTATTCACAAAACCTCTGTTAATAACTAATGAACCAGTACTCTCGAAGGAAGACATTACTGGTAAAGGATGTCTGCATAATAGTCGTAGGACTCCTTAAGGCTGAAATAAAGAATTGCAGTTAGTGCAGTTGTTACTATTGGATAAATCTACACTGCAAGAATTGACATGTGCTACCACACTATCACGATTATGATTATTATCAACATCATGGACAACAGCATTTGTGCGTTCAGGGTTTCTAGATTGCCTGACGTTGTTATTATGATAAGACCCTCTGTTGTTGGTATGATAATCATTACCTCTGTAAAAAGATTTTTGTCTTCTACTTGATTTAGGATTGTATCCTCCTCTGCTTTGCCACTCATTTGATCTAAATGATGTTTGTGGATAGTAACCTCCATCATTATATGAATTAAAATTTCTTTGAGGTTGATATTTGTTAAAGTTGTATCTACCTCTATTATTGCCATAGTTATGTGACTGATTTACTCTGTGATTTCTGTCAATACTACTCGATCTATACCTAAGTGCATTATCATTAAAAGACCTGGCAGACGCAGCTGGGAGTGAGTCTTTAGCATTGTTTTTGCTAAGTATCCTATTAGGATGTGCTACTTGATACTGACGACCGAGAGTTTGCAACTTAGTCAAATTTTCTGGTTTTCTTTCTTGTAAAAATGCAAGAAAATCAACACTAACAGAAGACAACACCTTGACTTAGTTCTATCTCAGCAAATCTTATTGCTTGTTGAGATTTATCCCCTCTAGAGATTCAGCTTGTTGAAATTGTATCTCTTCTTGAGATCTAGCATAAGCTAATTTTTCCATTTCCAGAGCCATTTCTTCTGATCTTCTTTTCTCAGATAATTCTTCTTTTCGGAGTTGATCTTCTCTTATTTTGTTCAGATATATCTTCTTTTCGGAGTTCACCTTGTCTCCTTATCTTCTTGTCCACCAAAGCTTGCAAAGCTTCACTTCCAAAGCAAATTCTTTTCCAATCTTCAATAAATCTTTTAATGAAGTCATGGTTTCTAATTATTGTGATTACCAATATGAACACAATATTCCAACTTTTATATATATGAATATGTAAGCAAAATATTCAATACCTATTCCACCAATCTCAAATCACTCTTCAAATGCAATGACATAGATGTAAGCAGATGCAAAATATGGAGCAAAGGAAAAGAAAAATACCACGATACGAAGGAGATGTCAACATACAAGATTAAGAGCAAACTGAAGAAAATTCAGATATTCAACCAAGGAATAAATATATGAATTATATAACAAATAATTGAACTAGTGCTCTATTACATCCAAGACAAGACAAAACGCATTTCACAACAATGATGACATCTATGAAATAAATGATAGTCAGATGAGAATCACACTTTTACAAACAATAATGTAACAAACTGAATAAAATATTACAATGAACTGGACTATAATAACAAACAATAAGTATACGAAACTATACAACTAGACAAAAATTGGATCTGTTAATTCAGATGAGGCAGTCTCATAAACAGCAAAGTAAGCTGGCTCCTCAACATGAACCACACAGATACTACACTATAGAACGCTCATTTATTTATAGACCTGCCGAAGCGGTATGAAATAAAAAAGTGAGTCCCACCTACCTCCCGCTATGTTACAAACACATAGACATAATGAATGCACACGTAGTGAAATTAATATTCCGGCAAACAGATCTCATTTTAAACTCAAGCTGTATGTATCAATAAATGTACTTATATGTTGCCAATAAAACTTCCTCCTGGATACTCCTCCAAGCAATGAACGTTGACAACTCTGTAAAATAGACCCAGGTTAGGCATAGCACTTGATACAGCTGACATCAAAGGACACCGCTCTGGTCCAACATTCACGTAGAAAATTCGCCATCTTCAGCAGAACTCATAAACTTGGCTTTTGAAATTGATAAAGTACGTCTCTTTCTACTTAGACGACGACTTTGAGGCACACACGAAGATAATTATACATGGAAAGTCCCTTTCATAGCTTAAGTTACTGTGCAGACGATACTTCTCGCCATTTTGAAATTCTTCGAATTCTTCACCGGATATTGAAATCCTTAGGCATTGGCCCCCATTGATGCGGGGTAAATCTTTAGGGTTTTCCCAGGGTTTACATATATTTAGGTGGCTTTATAATTATAGTTGCAGACTGCTTCTCAGCTACTTATACATCTTATATTGGTGTCGTGAAGGCTTGGTCGTCTTGAAATACAAACAGTGCTGATAAGCCAATGTCATTAGGGATATGGCCCATTCAAAATTCCTCCCCTGGCCTCGCACATTTGCAATTGATCATAAAAGTCCAAAGGGTGGCTTGGATAGTTCAATACACATTTATTTAGACATTTCACAGCTCCAAACTTACATCAAGAGAGTATGTTCATGCACAAAGGCATCAGTGTGACGGTCTATATCGTCGAAGTACAGTCTCGTACTAATGAAAGATGTCGTCGACATTTTCAGACATTTTTATTCAATAATATGCCACTCACGTACAACACAGCATCCTCTGTCAATCCTGCATAAATAAAGAAGCTAGCATTACACACGGGGGTGTATGAATAATCCAGCTGATGTTACAACATACTGTAGATCGAGGAAATAAAAAAACTCTCTGGAGCCAATACACAAAAGCTTCCGACACCTTGAATAGCCCCACATTCCAATGCCGGCAAGGCACGCTTCCTTGGCCCACATAGAGACCTTATCGTCTGCTAACATGGCCAGCAAAGTTAATGACGTCACTTCCTAAAACCAAGGACTACCATCCATAAAAAAATCAACCAGGAAGTGATCGTATAAAACCAATGTTATGATATTTACACATAACAATCACTAACAGAGAACTTATCACAAGATCACTAACAGAGAACTTATGACAAGATCACTAACAGAGAACTTATGACAAGATCACTAACAGAGAACTTATGACAATATCACTAACAGAGAGCATATGACAAGATCACTAAAAGAGAACTTATGACAAGATCACTGACAGAGAACTTATGACAAAATCACTAACAGAGAACTTATGACAAGATCACTAACAAAGAACTTATGACAAGATCATTAACAGAGAACTTATGACAATATCACTAACAGAGAGCATATGACAAGATCACTAACAGAGAACTTATGACAAGATCACTGACAGAGAACTTATGACAAGATCACTAACAGAGAACTTATGACAAGATCACTAACAAAGAACTTATGACAAGATCATTAACAGAGAACTTATGACAAGATCACTAACAGAGAACTTATGACAAGATCATTAACAGAGAACTTATGACAAGATCACTAACAGAGAACTTATGACAAGATCACTAACAAAGAACTTATGACAAGATCATTAACAAAGAACTTTTGACAAGATCACTAACAGAGAACTTATGACAAGATCACAAACAGAGAACTTATGACAAGATCATTAACAGAGAACTTATGACAAGATCACTAACAGAGAACTTATGACAAGATCACTAACAGAGAACTTATGACAAGATCACTAACAGAGAACTTATGACAAGATCATTAACAGAGAACTTATGACAAGATCACTAACAGAGACTTATGACAAGATCACTAACAGAGAACTTATGACACGATCATTAACAGAGAACTTATGACAAGATCATTAACAGAGAACTTATGACAAGATCACTAACAGAGAACTTATGACAAGATCACTAACAGAGAACTTATGACAAGATCACTAACAGAGAACTTATGACAAGATCATTAACAGAGAACTTATGACAAGATCACTAACAGAGAACTTATGACAAGATCACTAACAGAGAACTTATGACAAGATCATTAACAGAGAACTTATGACAAGATCACTAACAGAGAACTTATGACAAGATCACTAACAGAGAACTTATGACAAGATCACTAACAGAGAACTTATGACAAGATCACTAACAGAGAACTTATGACAAGATCCAGACAAATACAAGTGTCCCTCTTCTGGAATCACCGGAGTAAGAGAAATAGAGGAAGACAAAAACAACAGACGGAGAAGAGAACTGGAGACAGACGAGTAATGTATAAAGATGAGACGAACTGATGGCACATGACACGAAGGCTTGACCTAGTTTTGTTGAGCACGTGTAAACCACGTGGAGCTAAAAGGTATTGACAAATATGCACATAAACTTAAGAGTTTATCAATGTTGAAACTACGTGTAAACAACCACTGCTGTTTTGCTGTTGCACTTGTTTTTGGGGAAATTCGCGACAGATTTATAATGTCTAACAATGTTAAAACGATGTAGAGGAGTTACCCACATGTCAGAGACAAATTACAAAAATAAATGACTTGTCTCTGACAAAGTGTGAACAACAAAACTTAAGAGATTATCACATGTCTAAAAATAATTGCTAGCCACATGATTAAATTAGAGTCAAAATGTGTGCTTGCTCAGTGTAGAAGGATTGAAATAGTATGACATGATCACCAATGTGGAACTGATGGAAACAATCAGAGAAACGCCTGTGGAGCAGGAGGTAGGGGAATTATTGTTTGGATTATCTTCCCATCTTATTCTATTAACCTAAATGTGTATATATATTCATACACTAGAGGCCTTGCCCGTTCTTTGCACGGGGAATCTGTAAATAACTTCTTCTTTTTTCAAACATAAAATTAAATAAAGACAAAGTAACCAAAGCTGAAATTCTTGTTTAAATATTATTCCAGTATTTATTTAAACTGTGAGACATACCTCTATATAACAGAACTTCCTGTCTACAGTACAATTGACCAAATTTGTTGTTGACTTCTGTCCATGCCATGGTTTCAAAATGTCTAGAATCTTCTCTCTTTATTGTCCCCTATCTATTTTCCCGTCTAGCTTTCCTATTGTCACGATATACTCCAGATTCCTCCTCATAACATGCCCAAAAGAAAGTGAATTGCTTGTTTCTAACCTGAGGAATAAATTTCCTTTGTACATTAGCATCTTTCAAGACATCTCTATTTTAGCTGCTCGTGTTATTTTTAACATTCTTCTGTAAAACCACATCTCTGTGGCATATTGTACTTGTACTACCTGTTTACTAATTGTCCATAACTCACTTCCGTATGTCATGATTGGTCCTATATTTCTCTGAAGAGCTCTTCTTTCTTACTTCCACCGAACAAAAATGTGTTGCATAAAATGCTTTTCATTTTAAATAGAATACTGCTTTTACTTGGTATATTCTACACATGACTTTTGAGATACAACATCCATCCAATTTGGTTAATGTGCCCAGGTGTTTGAATCTATGGACAATGTTTTAAAATTGTTTCACTTACTTTGAAAAACGCATTCTGGAGAAGTCGTTTTCTTCGCGATGACTATAGCTTCTGACTTTGTTGCTACTTAAGGCTAAGACTTTTATTTAACTTTCTATCACTTCTGTATCAATTATTTCCTACAACTAATTTTCACTATTTGCCATTAAGAGTGTCTCATCGCCGTACCTCAAGTAAATTATATTATGTCCTCTCACTGATATTTCTGTTAAATCCTCTATGGATTTAATTTTCTTCTTTATTTTTTTTTGCTGCGCACATTGAACACATCTGATGACGGGACACGTCCCTGTGTAGCAATTTTTTTAACTTGCTGAAATGTTCATATTTAGCTGCTAATTCAGTTTGTTGCCAACACGTGTTCTTTATTATTCTCAAGCCCGTACCATAGAAGTTTATGCTTTTTATCATTTTGATAATTTACCTGTGATTCCCTGTGTCAAATGAATTAGTGTAGTCTACAAAATTCAAAATATAGATCTGTTTTTACTTCTGTGGCCTTCTCTATTAGTTGTCTTATGATAAATTTACCGTTGTTTGTATCTGTACCTTCTACAAAATCGCATTGTTCATCACTAATTGTTGTCGTGTCTTTTCTGTGCCACATTTCCAGTCTTTGCTCTTGTGCTTTAGCCATGTTTTTTGTCGTTTTACATTTGCTTATTATTTCATTATTTAGCCTGCCATATTGTAATTTGTCTTGCTTAGGTTTTGGTCCTGCATCCATCAGTTGTAAAATTTCAATTGGCATCAATTTATTCTTTGCAATTCCCGTTTCATTGATATGCTTGACATTCTCTGCAATTTTTTTTTCCTTACTCGTGGCGAGGCGCGTGCCTTTCAACCTATTTGGTTATATCAGAGCGCATTTACCATCCAAAAATAAGTGAACTCCGTTCACTGCTAACCCGATCAGTGTTGATAGATACTAAGTCCTGAAAAGGACTAACACCATCTATCTGCTAGCGTAAAGCACTAAAAAGGACTCGCTAGCTACGCCAACGCTGCCAAGCTAAGGTTCATGACTATAATTTCAGGCACAGACACCACAAAACATACTTGTAATTTTTATGCATAATGACACTCCGCTTTCTAAATAGAGCTAATTTATTAATATACACTAATATTAATATTAGCAATATAAATTCTTAAATATTGGTTTTACATCTTCATATTCCAGAATTATTTACTTAATTTTTAAAAGCTGTGATGTAAAAGAAAGAAAATTATAGATTATACATCACATACAATCTTTAATTTTATAAAAAGCTAACTTCCCTTTAAAATTAAAACTTATTTTAAATTATTTCCCTTGACGCTCGAAATTGCCGGCTTAATTACGGCGTTGCGGTATTTAATTCTCGGGTTTTCGGATTTTTTAGGGCATCATATCTTAAGACCTAGCAGCAATTTCCACTGAAATATCAAGTCCGCACTTTTGTATGTATCTAAAAGATGGACAGCATAAATACGACAACCAGAAAGAGAAAATCCTTTTTAAATGAAGCTTGCGTAGATCTGAAGATTTGAAATGGTGTGACACGATCACTAAAGTAGAAATAGTGTGACACGATCACTAAAGTAGAAACGAAGAAAAATACTAGACAAACACCAGTGGAACAAGAGGTGCTGTTGGGTAGGACACACGTGAATAAAATAAGTCGATAGCATTACAAGGTAGTTCCTATTGTAAACTTGTCACGGTAAGAGAAACGGAGGGAGAACAAAACACATATGGAGAAGAGACATGGTGACAGTCATGAAGGGATAAATAAGACATGGAGCCAGCTTGAATTGATGGTACAGGACAGGCTAGGAATGTATGATATGTTTTTACTAAGGCCCTGTACTCCACGGGGAGCTGAACTCTATAGATGATGATGACATGCAGACAGGTTTTCTGGGACAGAGAGAAAAATGTTGATGACATGCTGGCAGGTTTTCTGGGACTGAGAGAGAAATGTTGATGACATGCTGGCAGGTTTTCGGGGACTGAGAGAGAAATGTTGATGACATGCTGGCAGGTTTTCTGGGACTCAGAGAGAAATGCTGATGACACTCACAAGAGATTTATGATCAATGTATTTCACAACGTTTAATGTTGGCCACACGATCTGCCTGTAGGGAGTTACCCCGTTGTCACTAACAACTGAACAAGACAAGAGTAAAAGCACATTGCTTGAAGAGACACAACATATAACTACTGCCTAAGTAACTAAAGTTTATTGTGAGCTCTGAAGTCCCCAGTATTGTTCAAACAAAAGTCCAGTCTGATATACGGAATTGATTCTAGTCTTAACTCTAGCAGTCTGGTGGTTGTCTTGGCAAGTGATTCTCACTGGGAACTAGACTTGAAAAAAGCCAAGTTATATTGCCTGTCTTCCCCCTCATTTGTTTGTTACGATGCTAAGCACGGCTCCAATCGTTTCAAACATGCGTGATTTTTGGGTTATTTTCATAATATTTCCGTCTGAAATAATGTGCGTGATGCAAAAGGTCATATGGACGTGAAACCTCCGAATATTCGCGTCAATGATTACAAAAAGCTTCTTCTTACTTATATCTCAAGTAATATCTTCGTAATACTGCCATCCGGATGCTATTACTTCATTCCGTCTTCCAGGTGCATTTATGTAATATATCCACAGACGGATACTTTATCTACCCGTCCTTGTGCAAACAACGACCCTCGTATGACCATCTGGATTGTGACTCTGCACGACCGTAATTAGTAAATTACAATGGCAATATCAGCGCTAAATAAACTGGCTGGGCGTACGTCGTACTAATCCGGCGCGGACAAGGTTTGGTACACGAGAATTTTACCGACATCACTGTCGTTTAATATTGTATCACCTGTCTACTCTCTCAGCAGGGATGGTCAGGTAAACAGACAAGATGAATTATTACTGAATGGAGTGAAAGAATGTTTGAAAATACAAAATATCTGCTAAATAACAGAGAACGAAAGAGGTGCCAACCATTTAAAAGCATGTAGTTTGTCAGTACAAAAAATGTAACTGATTACTGCCGTTGTGAAGCAGAGATCGACCCAAAATAATTATGTGACAATAACTTTATTCTTCTTCCTCTTTCGTCCTGAAAAGGACGTTGGTTGCGTTGTGTCCGTTTACAGCGAAGCTGCGATTTTGCGCCTTTCGGCCGACACATCCGAACTTCAGCATGACATTTTTTGGGGCCGGGTTAAACTTCCCTCTTCGATCCCTACTCTCTCAGTCACTGCAGCCTGTTTCTAGGACCACCACTTGGAGGTGGAGTAAGGTCTTGGTCAGCTCTGGTTCGTTGACCATGACGCAAGCAGTCAAGCTATGGGTCGCTGACTCCATTTATCACTGTTGCTGCGTCTTTGGTCCCATAATAATGTTATTCAAGTAATAAAGCTCAATCAAAACAAATAAAAAAGAGGGCTACTGTAAAACTGTTAAGGAAAGTATAAATTTAAAACAAATTTAATTTGGTGCGGAATCAGTTTAACAAATTAACGTATACAGAAAACACGGGACGTTTCGGGATTCACCCTTCATCAGCCACAATCACAAACAGGAGACAGATACAAATAGACAGATTAATATACAAAGGCAATACATACTGTAAGTAAGTGGAAATAATAAAAGAATTATCATTATGATGTATGGTGCAGACAGATAAAAACATTCAAAACCACGGGACTAGCAAAAGAGTTATTAAATCCAGAAATTCAACAAAAAATGAAAATATAAAATGATGTAACAAAGTCACTTCCTTAGCAAGATTTATCCTAGGCTGTCGGCGTATATCTCCACATGATATTATTTGACGTTGAATGTTGGCAGCACTATGGGCCAGTTAGGAGCTTGTCAATTGTCACTGACAACTAAATAATTAAACATGTTAACGACACTAGAAAGAGCCACACGTTTACACAAATAGTGACTGCCTATGAGAGAAGTCTGCTGTTTTACTTTATTTTTAAAGTAAAACATAAATAAGTTGGAGGGACAGACAGTGATATCAAAATAAGAATACAAAAAGCAAGAGGAGCTTTCATTGCATTGGGAAGCATATGGAGAACAAGATAAATCGAATCCAACACGAAAAAAAAAATCTTCAACTCAAATGTGAAGTCAGTCCTATTGTATGGCTCTGAGACATGGAGAACAACAAAAACAATAACCAAAAGCTACAGACTTTTATAAATGGGTGCTTGCGTAGAATAGAAGGACTGAAATGGTATGACAAAGTCACAAATGTGGAACTGATGACAAGAACTAGACAAGTGCCAGTGGAACAAGAGATGAGAAGACGACGATGGCGATGAATAGGACATACGCTGAGGAAACGTGTTGATAGCATTACAAGGCAGTCCTTGTTCTGGAACCCACAGGGCAAGAGAGGCAGAGGTAGACCAAGAAGCACATGGAAAAGGGAGCTGGAAACAGAGATGAAAATGATGAGGAGAACGTGGAAAGAACTTGAGATGATGGCACGTGACAAGAGGACTTGGCATGTGTTTGTTGAAGGCCTATGCTCCTTTGGGAGTGGAGGGTTATGAATGAATGAATGAATAAGTAAAATTCCCCCCCCCCCCCCCCCAAAAAAAAAAGATATAAATAACAAGATATAATAACCTGTTAGGGAATGTTAGCTTTAATATAATTATACAAAGTAATGTTGATTCATAAAGTAACAAACAAATTATAATACCCTAAACATAATCTTTTTTTTTTTTAAATTATATCGTTTATATAATTTAATTAAGAACGCGTTATATCCCTTAATTATATTCACATTTTTTTACTATTTCGTGAGATGTTTCTCATACTAGTCCATCTTATCTCACATCTCTGACTATTTTTTTATTTCAGTATAAATGTTGTTTCGTTTTTGCGAGGTACACCTCGTTCAACGTAGATACAAAGACCATCGGTTATACCGGGATGAATTTCCAAATATAACAGACCTTGTGGTCTATTAATTTCTAGGAATGTGTCTTAAAGAAAGTCTCTCACGTGATATTTAAGTAGAATCCTGTTTTTTTTTCTTTAATCATCATCATCATTATCCTTCAAGTCATGAAGGAGCATTGACCTTTGAAAAAAAATATGTCAGGTTCTCCCGTCTTGTCCTAACATCTCAAGATCTTTCCATCTCTACTTTATGTCTTTAGCTCTATTGCCCGTCTTCTCCTAACATCTCAAGGTCTGTCCATCTCTACTTTATGTCTCCAACTCTATTTTCCGTCTTGTCCTAACATCTCAAGAACTTTCCATCTCTACTTTATGTCTCCAACTCTATTTCCCGTCTTGTCCTAACATCTCAAGATCTTTCCATCTCTACTTTATGTCTCCAGCTCTATTTCTCGTTTTGTCCTAACTTCTGAAGATCTTTCCATCTCTACTTTATGTCTCTAGCTCTATTTCCAGTCTTGTCCCAATGTGGTGAAGTGGGATGTTATAAATATTTATAGGGGACTTAGTGTACTGACTGAGATCAGCTGTGAAGGTATATATATCTAATAAGAGTAGTGTATTATATATAACCTTACTTGCTGCCACATATGTATACCTCAGTCAGAATTATTCTGGAATAGTGTGATGACTACGTTGTATGTCTAGGGTATGTGTATGATGAAGTGTAAGTCATAACAACAACAGACAGATAAACAATTTAATTTATTCCACCACACTTGACAACACTGTGACACTCACATACATATAACACTCCAAAGGATATCTTAAAGGAGTCACTGATAACTTTTCAAATAACAATATGTATTCATTGCTGTTATGAATGAATATGTGTCCTGATTCAAATACAAAGGGAACCAGGAATCACAATCAATTTTACTTACATGTTATATGTACAGAATTTATCAATATGAATATTGTAATGACATATATTATTAAAAGTATCCTATGTGTGTCAGTTGTGTAGTAGTAATATGAGGTAATACTGGTTTTGTTTTGTTCAAGCTCTGTTGGTATTTGTCATCATGACTTCAATAGTTTGTCTTTATGGGAACTATTATTGGAGATGTTCTCAGTTCCTGATATTAACACAATTTAATTCCCCTCTTAATGTTATTTTTACAAGGTCATTTTAAGCTGGGGGTACATAATTTTGAGCTCAGCTGGCCACATCAGCTTATCTTGCGTGATGGCGGCAGGAACAGACTCCTCTGCTCGATTCTCCCCTCGGCTCTGGAGACACCTCACTGATAGCTAAATGGACCAAGGAGTATGCTGTCCGACTCTGGATTCAGCAAAGCTCTGACCAGGTGCTGCTCAATACCATCAAGACCACGGTCCCTGAAAACAAGAAGGATGTACCTTCTACTTCATAACTAATTTATACTCTCTTTTTACACTGAGCACAATACATCACAAACATTGAGTTCAGAGCGTTAGGCCAACTGTCTGCTTCATCTGAAATACTTTATACCAGTATTTACCTCCTTAATGGTTACTACGCCTCTGCACTTCCAGCATTATTTCTGTCTAATCAATAATCTAGGTGTCAGTGTACTGTTTGGCCATTCCATGCAGTTTTACTTTCCTCCGACACCTTCTGTTCAGGCTGGAGCATTATAGGCTTTACATCATGTTTGCTACTGAACTACACATATATACAGGCATAAATTAACAATTCACATTCAATTTTCATTAAAAGATACTGAATGTTTCAAGCTTACCACAATTCATGGAAACAAACACAGATACGTTGATTAGCAATGAATTCTGGCACAACTACTGGCACAAATTCCCATCTGCTTATGTTCCAGGCTTTTATTTAGCAAAAATATGAGCTGGCTTCAACGCACTGTTGCTTTATCAAGCTTATTTGACTAGTGGTCTCGAACTAACGCTCCTAAGTGAGTATATCAGCGAGTCTAGCCAATGGAGCCACGTTTCGACAAGTGTTTGAAAAAATTTTAACTTCCTACGTCTCCCCTAACAACCAAAGATAGTATTTATAGCCCGACTAATCGTGTTTAGCCTTACATATCATTCCAGCCAATCAGTTCAAATGTAACTTGTGGCCCATTTCCCGTACAATGGTGGTGTAAAAAAATCTACCACTGAGCGATTCTGATTTTGGGTGTTGTCTGACAGCACCATCATTTTATTTTGGCTATAACTTGTTAATTCCTAGACTATTTGCATAACGCCGTACATATTCTTTGTCAGCAAACCCTAAGGAACCCAATATATATATATTTAATAGAGCTAAGTGGCTGCGTTCAAAATATGCAATTTCTTCTACCTCCTGTTTCGAAGATGTGCTGTCTGGGTACTGTAATGTTTTCAAACGTAAACCCATATAATGTTATCTTTTCTAATAAGCGTTTTTCGTGATTTTAAAACCTAACTCTGGGAAGGGTAGTGAATTTATCACTGTCCGTCCGAAAAAGTTAGTGCATGTGGCCTTACACGCGTGATAGTAGTAATTGTGTATCGCGTTACGCTTGTTGGGGGTGGCATTAATAGCGAGACGCGTGTTTAATTTTGCATGCGTTCCTGATTTTATTCGCCCCTCTCTCTTTCTATTTGAGTCCATCTGTTCGTTCGTTTTGGTAACGTAATATAATTAATGTTAGGATTAATTTAGGTCATTACGCAGTCTGCCTCTCAATGTTTTTCTTAGAAATACAGCACACGTTTCATTGAAGAAAGCGGGTAATAATACAGTAGGCTTTTACTATCAACGTGAAAGCGTTACAATTTGCAGACGAAGCAGAAAACAAGGGGGATTTCGAGTACATTCCTTGTGACAGCACTGTTATTTTACCATTGCTCTTTTCTTTATTATATGTATTTATTAGGCTTTATATTTACTTGATAATTTATATATGTGGATTAGAATATTCCACGACATCTCCCCTCTTAAAACAGACATTATATGTCAGTCCTTTATTCTATATACACATAGAGAAATTTATTATTAGTTCTGGGGTTTACGGTGATTCTCATCACACGGATGGCGGCTTAAGAAATCCGCTCCCAAATTTGTTTTTCCAGATATATACTCAATGCTAAAATTATATGGAGCCAAAAGTAAAGACCATCGGAGTAACCTGGAGTTCTCATGCCTAGCCTGTGCTAGAAACGATAAAGGTTTGTGGTCTGTTTGCAACTTAAAGGCCTTCCCATACAGATAAATATTGAATTTCTTTATTGCCCATATTACTGCAAGACATTCTTTTTCGCTAGTTGAGTAATTGATTTCAGCTTTATTCAATTTTCTGCTAGCATATGCCACTGGGCTTAATTCCCCATCCAATGCATCTGATTTCTGTAGTAGAGTTGCACCTAACCCAATATTACTTGCATCCGTCCTTACTATGAATTCTTGACTTAAGTCAGGTAATTTCAAAATGGGTTTACTTGTGAGCTTTTCCTTCAATTCTTGGTAAGTCATTTCACATTGTGGTGTCCATGTAATGCGATCTGGATGTCCTTTACGTGTCAAATCAGTTAACGGTGCACATATGGAATTAAAGATTTTTCCTTAGCAAACGGAATCAAATATGGTTTCATACAGACAGGTGTGGGGTCTATCAGTTTCATATCATATTCCAATAGGTTTGTATGCCCTGGTCGGTCTGTTAACACCTCTGCATGATTATTTAGAACCTGTTGCACTCTCTCTTTCTGAGTTTTCGTTAAATGTGTACTGATTTTCACCTGTGCTGCTGTCTCACAGGGGTGTAATGGATACTCAAATGATGAAAGTGGTTCCTTTTTCATCTCCATGGCGATGGACAAGGTCAACAAGTGTGTCTCTTCCTGATGTTCTCTTTCCAAATATTTCTTCAGGAGATTCACATGATAGATTTTTTCTTTCCCCTTCTTATCAATCTTATAATTTGTTCTAGACACCTTCTCTAAAACTGTATATGGACCCTGCCATCCAATTTGTAACTTATTCTGACTCCCGGGCAAAAGAAGCAGTACTTTCTCTCCCACAGCCAAATTTCTGTCTTTCGCCTTCCTGTTATAATAGGCAGCATGTTTCTTCCTGGCTTGTTTCAAATTTTCATTGGCAAGTTTCCAGCCAGTTTTTTAAACGAGTGGTCAGCTCATTCACATATTGGTATGAAGATGTAATGTTTTCCTCTGCCTTTTCATCAGTCCACGTTCTTAACAAAGCTACATATGGACCTTTAATTGTGTGGACCTATTTGTCCATGCACCGGTATGGTCTCTTCCACTCGAAGCTTTATAGTGATGATTTTTCCTCCCAGAATTATCATTCACAAAACGACCGCTACCAATTTTTTTCTTGGGGCTGTCTCCCCACTTAAAATTCTTGATGAGAGATTTCCTCTCTACATCTTCTTCCTCCAGTTTGTTTAAGTCCGATTGAGGGATTTTCGGCTTATCCTGGGGTAAGACATCTTTTTGCACTCTCCGCATAGTGGCCATTGTAAAACAGTTAAGTGAAGCTTGTCCGTGAAAAGGGGCTTCCCATTCCATTTGGTCCACTTTATCAAATCTATTTTTCTTTTTATTATCAGGCCTAATTTTGCCCCGGGGCGTGTCCAGGTCCTGATCCATGTTCCCACTTGTGGGTGTTCCCTCATGTGCTATGCTACACCTTTCTACAAAATTCTCAATGTCCCATCTTGCTTTGGGCCAATAATAATTGTGAGCCACCTTTTGAATGATGGTACCTATCTTCTCATGGTCCCCATCTGGTTTCACATGTAGGCTCCTTATTAAGTCTGCCCTATATCTTTTAGGAAGTACCAGCTGTCCCTGACCTTTGGATCTAGCTCCAGTCTTCCTATACATCAACTTGTTTTTCATGTAAAAATCTCCCTTGCCTGGAGTTGTATGACAAGTTGACAATTTTCTGAAACAAGGCTTGAGTGTTTTATCCCCAGCCTGTGCCTTCCTCATCTCTTCTGGAGTGGTATCTAACATAATATCCTCCTCCTGTCTTGAGGTCGACCTGACCTGAAGGGTTGCCATATACACAGGTTTCCTTCTGCAACGGTCAGTGTCATGATTGTCCATCTGACAATTCTTACACCACCTTTTTCCTTGGTTGAAAGATTTTCTTTCATCATATTTCCTTTCATCGAATTGTGGGAATTTATTTTTATTTTCATACCGTGGCCTATCAAATTGGTGCTTACCTTTATTTTGATCCTTAGGATCAAATTTATTAAAGTTCTGTGGTGCCCTAAAGTTATCCACTTGTTTCTTTTTATTACCTGTTACCTCTGCTTGAGCTGCTTGATACCTTTCAGCAACATTTAGCAACTCACCCAGCCTCTCTGCACCTTGTTCCATGAGAAACTTTCTCAGGTCTGGAGCCATGGACTCTCTTAATTGCTCTATAAGGACCATTTCCTTAAGATCTTGGGTTTTCCCCAGAGAAGTCCATTTCTCCAAGTATGTCTCTATTCGTGCAGAAAACTGGTGATAGGTTTCACCTGACAGTAGTTTAGCATTCCTAAATTTTTTCCTATAGAATTCTGCATTCTTTTCATATCTTAACAAAAGAGCCTGCTTTAGCATGTCATAATTTTCCTGATCACCTCTACTCATTTTTTGCAAAAACTTCATAAGCTGCCCCACGAAGTCCCTGAGATAACTTTAAGCTCCACCTTTCTCTCTCTAACCCATACGTGGTAGCTAATAGTTCATACCTATTTAGGTAGCTCTCTATATCATCGTCTTTCTCAACAAAATGATCTAAATGAAAATTCATAGCTGAGGTTGAGGCTCCTTGGCTAGCAGTGGCATCAGAGGCAAAGGGACTGGCACCATTTTCAGGAGCATGGCCCTGAAACTCAAACTCCCTTATTCGTAACTCATGTTCCCTTTGTAATCTCTTATCTTCTGCTTCCCTTTCTGCAGCTAATCTCTTGTCTTCCCTTTCTGCAGCTAATTTCTTCTCTTCCCTTTCTGCAGCTAATTTCTTCTCTTCCCTTTCTGCAGCTAATTTCTTCTCTTCCCTTTCTGCAGCTAATTTCTTCTCTTCCCTTTCTGCAGCCTGTCTTCTTTCCTCGGCTTCCAATGCTTTAGCCTCTTTGTCAGCCTCAATCTGCAACCTCTTAGTCTCAGCCTCAGCCTCAAATTGTAACTTCTTAATTTCCCTTTCAGCCTCTAACTTTCTTTCGGCTTCAAACCTTCTTTCTTCACGTTCAATAAATTTGTCACATTCCGTAGTGACATAGGCAACCATAACTTGCCCATCTAATCCTAACTCTTTTGCAGTCTGAACAGCAGCAGATCGAAACTTGGCCAGGTCCGCCATTGTCTATCAGGTAAATTTATACAATGTCTAACCAACAATTCAATTTCTAAATATATATCTAATGGACAACACAGGCACCGTGAGCTCAACCTTATTTAATTCCACCCAAGGATACCTTTTAATTCTTATATTCCCTGAAGTGAATTACCCCCAATATTTTTAATAGGGAAAGATTCAAAATCCCAAGAGCGAGACCCCAATATATGTGGTGAAGTGGGATCCATAACTATTCAAATTATTATCCAACTGTTAAAACCTAAAGTGATTATAAAATTGTGTTATTTGTAATGTTACAAATTTAACTTCGATTTAATCATTTTAAAGTTACTGCATCTTTGTCTCAGTCAAATTACTACACACTCTAAAGAGAGATATACTAGAATAATAGAATTCCACTGAGTAAATCATGGGTGGGGGCTTAAACGGGCTGAAAGTAATAAGTGTTTTAATCCTCCACAAAAGCGTCGGCAGAATTATAGAGTTAAAATACTCAGCCAAAGCAGTATTGTTCTCGTGTAACCGCTGGGAACGGCACTAAATAACAATATGTAACCGTGGTGGCTGGTTACTGCATCAAATAATCTTATGTGACCGCTGTAACAATCTATCCAGGTGATATGCCAAACCTTCACACCATGCAGACCTTTTGTCACAGGGGGTACATATTTCTTCTAAGTTTAATGATATTGAATTTCCTAGTGATCGTAGTGTTTACTGGTTTACTTATATATCTTGTGGGTGGTAACTGGCGACTGCCAGAGGTGGAGTTACCTAAATGAATGTTGGTTCAAGACCAGGTCCTTTCTACTCTCGTAAGTTGTCAGTGATCATTTGTATCTTCTTAGTGCTTCCATACATTAGTAAGTAACAGCAATAAATCATGGAAAACTGTTTATTAGTAGAGTCCAAGGGACTGAAGGCATGGTTAAATACAAAACTCAATAACCTGGCTATCAGCGGCCAGAACGCCTGTGGGTTACATGAATCGTAGGGTCTCTGCAAAAGGACATCATCATAACAACATGTCTGCTTGACTCTGCTAACTATGTCGATAGGCTTTTGCCTAGAGTCTCAATATACATTTCATAGCAGACTAGTCATTCTAATAGAAAAAATGGTTCTCATACAAACCATGTGAACACATCCCACAAAACTGGAAAAACTCAGTCTCCTCGAATAACATACTTGTGAAAAACATTGAATCTTTCAGTGGTCAGGCATTTCCTCGACCAGAGGTTAACCCCACAACCTTTTTAAAAAAAACACGGGGCAGCACTAAGGTATTCAACCTTCTCCCGTGAACACGTCTGCCTTACTGGAGGTGAACTCCGTGACTCAGCTGTGTTCTTACTGCGGTGGTCAAAAATAGCTATCGTCGATTTCATTGGTCAAGCTCGACAAGTGAAGTTATCTTACTAACTAATCTTGCTCAAGATCTTTAGCTATTCTTATATTACTATTTAACGTGCTAGCTAGCGTTAACACAGGCCATCCGGTGACACTCGCTTATTCTGAATATCTTGTGAAGACTCCCTGGAGATATAAGCGTTTTGTTTCTTCTATTTACATATCTGCCAAGAGTCATTTTGTGCGAAGGTAGATATCTTTGAAGCCCATATTAGATACTTTTGAGTTTTGGCCACTGTTGGACCCACTACTGCAAAGCAAGGGAGGTAATACCGTCACCCGGCACTTGGACTTTAACAACTGGTTCAGAAACAAGAATAAAGGAATGATAAATGAGATGTCACAGAAAGATTAACAGCATAGCAGACATAAATTTATAATAAATAAACAGATCAGATACACAGTCAGAAGTGCTATAGGACCAAATGATGATCTTCTCACAATAATAAAGTGACGAAATCTGACGTGGTCTGGTCACGTGTCAAGATCTCATGGGCAACAAGAAATTGTTCTTCACCTCATAGTATCAGTGGTTTCTTGACCACTTTTGTCTACTAGTTAGTCATACGTCACTGATGTAACCAACAGATCCATAGACATGATTAATGGTTGAGAGGGGCGCAATGCTAGCAAATGTAGCAACAACTTTTATAACAGTTAACACGTACAACCCCCCGCCCCCGACAATAAAAAACAAATATTCAGAATATATCTTGAACAAACCAATGTGACATCATCACTAACAAGCGATTATCACGGATCTCTGTAACGTACTTTATTAGTGCCAGTTCCAGACAAAAGCTTCTACATCCAACCCTGTGATGTATTTGAGTACCGTGTAGACCTCTATGTTTGACGATAATCACAAAGTTAAAGAAAGTATTTGTATTTAATTGTTTCAACCTGACCACACAATACGTGAGGTAGACATGGACAGACCTTGAACTGATGGCACGTGACAGGAGGACTGTGCATGTGTTTGTTGAAGGTCATTGCTCCCTGAGGAGCTAAAGGGTGTTGATTGATTGATACATTATGTACATGTGAGACAATGAGATTCCATGAGCCTACCTGTATAATCTGAAACTGGAAACAATACAGGAAATATATATGATATGTTACAGAAAGGCCATCGGCAAATCTGACATGGATCGTATTAAACTTGAACAGATTAGACATAAAGTTAGAAATGTTATAGGACCATATGATGACTAACTCACAACATTAAAGTGACGGAAGCTGACATGGTATGGCCACATATGTGCTACCAAAAACACTACAGACACAACCACCGAAGACACTCACATACACTAGTCACAATCAAAATAAATGTATACAAAGATTTCTTTTCGTGTCCTCTTTAAAACCTTCAGGGACATAAATTTATTCAATCCAAGGTAAACAATTTAAATAAGACATAAAATGCTAAACTGAATAATACCTTTCTCTTCTTTTATTTAACTTTATCTAGATAACTTTTAAATTATAAAGAACAAATAAGAGTACGTTTTACTAATTTATACAATTGGCAAATTTTTAAAATTATTTAAATATTTTGGGTTGTACTTTAAAAACATAATAAAATTTATTCACTTGGTGCACATATTTATGTAGTGAGCACTTATCTCCTGTGCCACTTTTAATGATAATCTTAGACGAAAACAGCCTCTATTGTCTTTTATATTTGAATATGCGCCCTAATATAACCAACAAGGTTGAACGGGACTCGCCTCGCCTAACGAGGCAAAACTTTATTTTTAAATAAAAAATGGTACCGGTTGATCCTCATTAGCCGGTTCGCAGATTTTCAAACCAAAATGTTCCATGAGCGCTAACAGACGCTCTTCATCCATCTTTTCAACACACTGTATGACAAAACACACCAGTCAACGGTCAGCGCTTTTACAACGTTAATTTTCTTTTCATTCCTAGGTTGTCTAGGACCTCTTTATATGTGCTCTCTGTCCACGAGGTATCCCATATTCTTCTAAATATCAACATCTCGAAGACCATAATTCTTTCTCTCAACTGCTCGTTGTCAAGAGATTGATAAAGAGCGATGATAAAAGAAATCTCTTTACAGAGCGCAACGAATATTTCCCCTTCTGAACGCATGCTTCGGCCCCTGTACATCGCTGATGGAACACTTCTGCGAGAAAATATACGAGATAACAGCATAAATGGCTAAGATATTTTCATTGACAATGATGGAGCAAATATACGAGATAACAGCATACATGTCTAAGATATTAGCATTGACAGTGATGGAGCAAATTTACGAGATAACAGCATGAATCTCTAAGACATTAGCATTGACAACCACAGAGCTAATATACGAGATAACAACATGAATCTCTAAGACATTAGTATTGATAACGAAAGAGGAGATATATGAGATAACAGCATGAATCTCTAAGACAGTAACATTGACAACTGTGACCGCTTGACCTTTCACGCTAGCATTATCCCCTCTACTTCCACGCTAAGCATTTATATGTGCTAGAAGATGCTACATGTAAGAATAACAGACCTTAAAAGCAAATAAGACGTTTTTACACAAAACGCAGTATTCATTCAAAGTTCAGTTGCTGTTACTGCTCTGACAGGGCAAACGTAGGTCAATCACAGGTAATAATGAATGGGTTTTATAAGCGCGAAAGTGGGAAATGAATGTTTGTGTGATCTGGGTTTTTTTAATCCTAATGTTAAGTTGGAAAAGATCACACATGTGAAAATAAAGTCGAAATAACAGATTGTCGTGTGTAAAAAGGTCGAAAAGCTGAGGAACGGAGTGCAAATGTTAACTATTGTGTCGTGTGGAAAAAAGGACGGGTCGTGTGAACAAAGGCGGGAAAAAAGAAGAAATAGTATAAATAGAAGAACATTCCTGGGTTGAAACAAATAACAAAAGGTCAAGTATCACCATCTCTGGCGGAACGCCAGTCAGCACTCGAACCACCACAACATATGAAGGATTAACTCTGACTACATAAAATCTATATAACTACTAGTGCCGCATTCAACTGACGCGGGCACATATCTTCAAATTGATGCCGTAACCAGCTCGGTTACACAACGCCAGAGCTAATATACGAGATAACAACAAGAATCTCTTAGAATTGACAACGACAGAGCTAATATACGAGATAACAACATGAATCTATAGGACATTAACATTGACAACGACAGAGGAGATATACAAGACAATAACATGAGTCTCTAAGACATTCCCAACGGGCTGATCACCCGTTTGCCAGTCACTTTGATTACGGAAACAACAACAAACGGATTGATTTGTCGTTGCCCTAAAGACGCCATTAGGCGTGATGGGAACAACGGCAAAGAAAATCTATTCGCTGTTGCCCTTAAGACGCCACTAGGCGTAATGGCCACTGCTGACTGCTTTGCCGGTCGTTGGCTAAGGACGGAAGAAGAAGACTAAAACATTAACATTGACAACAACAGAGCTAATATACGAGATAACAACACGAATCTTTAAGACATTAACATTGACAACGACGGAGGAGATATACGAGATAACAACATGAAGCTTTAAGACATTAACATTGACAACGACGGAGGAGATATACGAGATAACAACATGAAGCTTTAAGACATTAGCATTGACAACGACAGAGCTAATATACGAGGTAACAACATGAAGCTTTAAGACATTAGCATTGACAACGACACAGCAAATAAGTGTTTACTGCATCAACTTGCGCTTCAAAACAAAATGTAAAAATAAATAAAATTATTCACAAATTAAAAAAGGAAATGCTTTCATAATATCGATAACACACTGCTGTGTGTCATAAATAACTGTGCAGCTTTGCTAAATATATTTATTGCACTTCATTCAACCAGTTTAAGACACAACATGAAGATCAACACATCTAATACAGAAACTAAGAAAATCAGCTGATCACCAAGCCCACTTAACATACATGTCAACAACATCAGAATTAAGCAGGTTCCAGAGTTCAAATACTTAGGAAGCATTTTTACAGAAAATTGAAAACTTGACAGAGAAATTGAAACAAGATGTCTAAAAGCCAATGCAGTGACTTAACAACTGTCACCACTGCTCAACCATCTGAATATCAGGTTTGAGTCTAAACAACAGCTGATAAATAGTATATTCTCACTACGTCTTTGCTATCAGTGTTAAGCATGGTTGTCGTAGATTTGCGATAGGTGAGTTAAGACTCAGATTGGTCCCTTCTGAATATACTAGAACATGAGATGACTCAGTGAGAGATAATAATAGAAATATATTTTTACGAGTGAGATGGTGTGACAATAAGTAAGTCTGTATCTGAAGCTCGAGAAATCTCTCGCTCAGCCTATCTCTCTACAACAGAAAATGTATGTCAGACAGATTACTCAGTTATAGAGATATACTCTATTTCAACCACTCCCAGACCCGCACACACAAGTGACAACGGTTAGACGTACAGACGTGAAACTATATCTATGGAATATGACTATTTGGGACGAGCTGAACCGACACACTTGAATAAGTTTATGTAAATATTTATTATCATAAGAAAATTCAACACAAGCATAAATTAATCACATATAAATACATACAAGTTCAATGAATTACGAAGAGAATAATAGATTCATTGAAGTAATCCTTTCCCTTTTTGTTAAGCCACGATCCTGTTAGAAGAAAAGTTATAGCCCCAAAGAGTCACAGATCTATCCGCTATGGTCTAAGATTTCCCTGTATGGTTAAGAACAGAGTTGATATATTAAATCTATTCTAAGAGGAAAATATCATTTAGCAACAAACTTGCATAAAGAAATACAAAGTTATTAAATGAGTTATTACATGAAAGAATTATTTATCCTGCACTTCGCTCGCCCTGACAAACAAACTGTGATCACAGCAACACACACAATCAACCTTACCTACAGGTTGCCTTCACCACCTCTGGAAAATTGATTAAAGGAACATGCAGCCCATCCGCTGTTGATTGTCTGATGAATCAAGCCCCAGCTTCTCCAACTGACTTATTAATCAAATGTAGTGAAGCGCTAAATTCACTATATTTATTATATTTGGGTAGTTTTTTGTTCAGTTTCGTTTTTTAGTTTTTACTTTCTTAGTATGTATTGTGTACATCCGGGGTCAGAAGTCACTTCCTTTTCAGCCATGCTTCGCCTTCAGGGAAGTACCTAGGTTTTATTTTTATTTTTATTTATTTTTATATTTCTTTAAGTTCTTATGTCTCCTATCTAGCCTTCACTTTCTTTCTTTTCCTGACGAAGGCCTTGTGGCCGTAACGTAGACTACTTTCTTTGTCTTTTGTCCTCGTAAGACGAATCACCTTTTTTCGATTTTTTTTCAAACCCACCCATTGTACTCCACGTCTTACCGCAGTTCCCCTCAACTTCCTCGATTTTTTGTATATATTTTCTTGACTGCACCGTATCTCTGTTATCTCGTATCTCTATCTACCTAACCTGCTTATCCCCTTGATCCTATCCTATCTCTCCTTTTTCAGTAGCCTATTGCATATTATTTTATATCCTATTTATTTAGGCCCTATTCATTTTCGTATTTCCCTACTCTTCCTTCACACCTTATATTACCGCACGCTACCCTATTTATTTATTTAGCCTATTGTTTCATTAGTCTCCATTTTTCGTTTAGCGTTTTATAGCCTATGTTATTTATTATTTTTTATTTTTTACGTTTTTTATTTTCTGGACGTTTTACTTTTCCCCACTATGCCCTCTCTGAAATATTTTATCAACTCTCTCCGTGTGTCGGTTACCACCAGCTTCAGCTCCCTACCTCCTGATATATCCCGTGCCGCTATTGACTTTGCGTTCGTTACTTTCAAGAAAACTAGATTCTCTTCCCATCTCCACTTTATTCACACCTGCCTCCAACACAAAATTCTTCCAATTTTCATCCATCTGCTGGTACACTCAATCCTAAGGAACAACGTCTCATACAACGAATTGAGACCAGATGTGGCTTTCAACGTATACGCGTAGTGGCCGCCAGTCACTCCCGCCTTTTATCAGACCTCAGTGCCCAACAGACCCAGCTTCTGCTTCACTTACGTTGTCTCACCTCCAACAACTTCCCTTTCTATTCTATGATACGCACCACTATCCACACACTGAACCAGCAGCTGCATGAATTCCTTTCCACGTCCAAACACCATAAACTATGCCGTCTCATCCCTACCCCCAAAGCTACACCCCCCCCCATCCTCCACTCCATCATGCACTCAGGTAGTCTGCATCCCCCCAGATCTACCCCTCTCTGAGGGAGAGCACTCTGTTCTTAGTAAGGGCCTACAATTTGTTCCTCTTCGTCCGACCCTAGAACAATACAATCTCCTGCAGGATGTTCATCGGTTTCACCGTCGCATGAGGCTGAAGTTCCATTTTAGAAAGGAAGACAGCACTCCGCAGTCTCAGGCTGAATCCGACATCTTCGCACGCTTTCCTGACTCTACTAAACCCCCCTTTACACCTAAACCTGGGGCCTCTCATGCCCTGGACCTGTATATCAAGAACACCATCCATGACATTCAGCAGCTCCGCCCTCGTAGATTGCATTATTCCAATCTCACTTCGGCAGAGTCCTGCGCTCTCTCCCTTCTTCGCCGCAGAGACGACATTGTCATCAAACCGGCTGACAAGGGAGGAGCCATTGTCGTCTGGCAGAAGGACTTATGAAGTGAAGGTAATAACCAGTTGACCAATGGCTCTTTTTACAGGCCCAGGACCAGCGATGCGACTGTCTCTAACAATCGCGTTGTACACAACACTATTAAACAGCTCATCACTAGTAATGCTCTTCCTCCCGAAGCTTCTCGTCTTAGGATTCATGACAGCTCTTTGGGCAAGCCTGTATACTACATGCTCCCCAAAATTCATAAGATCGAAAACCCTGGCAGACCTATTGTCTCAGCCTGTTCCTGTCCTACTGAACACATTTCTGACTTCCTCGATAGCATTTTCCAGCCTATCGTTGAGAATCTTCCCTCCTTTGTCAAAGACACCAATCATGCTCTTACAACTTTCTCCTCTATCCGACTCTCAGCAGACCGCTCCTACCGTCTTTTCTTGTTAGACGTCTGTTCTCTGTACACCTCTATTCCCCACTCTGATGGTCTCCGAGCTCTTCGGTTTTTTTCTTGACCAACGCACTTGCCCTTCTATATCCACTGTCACTCTTCTCCGTCTTGCTGAACTGGTCCTTCAACTGAATTCCTTTGAATTCAATGGTCAGTTTTTTGGCCAAATTAGTGGTGTTGCCATGGGAACGAAGATGGGTCCTAGCTATGCCTGCCTGTTCATGGGCCATATGGAGCATCAGATATGGCAACAATACTCCGGTCCTTTCCCCGGGTTTTACCGCAGATATATCGATGATGGCATAGGTCTCACAGATATGTCTGAGACTGATTTATATCGCTTCATCGACTTTGTCAACCACTTTCACCCCACCATCAAGTTCACCTCTCTCGTCTCCACAGTATCTGTCAACTTCCTTGACATTACTATTTCTATCACGCCCTCCGGCCTTAATACCTCAGTATACTACAAGCCGACAGATGCCCACAGCTACCTCCTGTATACCTCTTCTCATCCTCGAGCCTGTCGTGATTCCCTTCCTTTTTCACAACTTCTCCGCCTCCGCCGTTTGTGCCAAGACGACGATGACTTCCACTTCCGAGCAAATGAGATGTTGGATTTCTTCCGTAGCAGACTTTATCCGGAACATGTTCTCACCTCTGCTCTCCAACGTATGCTCCCCATCTCTCGTCAGGAGGCCCTCATACCTCACTATAAATTCACTTCAGATAGAGTCAAATTAATCTTGACCCATCACCCTCACAGCACTGCTGTCAAACAGGTCCTTTTCCGCCACCTCCCTATCCTCCAAGCAGAGCCTGCGACCCAAGAAGTATTCGGTGAAGCACCTTTGGTGGCATATAGACGCGACAAGAACTTGAAGGATCTTCTTGTTCACAGCCGTCTCCCAAAGGAGAATGCCACTCACTTTGGCACACTACCCTGTGGTCGGACACGATGCAACACGTGCAAGTATGTCATCTCAACCCAGAAGGTGTCCTTTCCTAAGGCTACGTACACCATCACTAGTAGCTTCACGTGTGAATCACGTAATGTCATTTATACGATCATATGTAAACGTTGCTGCAAAACCTATATTGGCCAAACAGGCAAACGACTTGGGGACAGATTCAGCCAGCACTTAAATGACATCTCTCAGCAAAAGTCCACACCAGTTGCCACACACTTCAATAGTCCTGACCACCAGGGTCCCATCGACATCCAGGTCACTGCGATCCGATCCTGCTCCTCTGACACTGCCAGCCGAGAACAGCTTGAGAACCGTCTTATCCACCGCATGGGGTGTCTAAAACCAGCCGGTCTCAACACTTTCCACACCTTTGTCTGAGGTCACCCTTTCCTCTCTAGCTCTATTTGGACTCTTTTCACTCTTATCCTATTCTTCTATTTTTATGCCATCATCCATAATATGTATGGATGTACACGTTTTCTAATTTGTCTTGATTTTTTTATTTCATATTCATTTATCTCTACTTATTATGTCCTCTTCTATTTCCAGTCCCACTCAAGGATGCTGTTAAATGTTATTTCAAATTTTGTCCACCCATTATATTTTAGGAAATCCAAGGAAATAATTATGGAATCAACTGGTCACAGGATACAGTAGCGGGAATTCTTCAATCATACATCGATTGTCAGGTAAGCAAATTCTATTACAGGATCAATCTTCTTCACAACATGTGGTTGGTATATAAGTACTGTTACTGTTTGATTTAGTCGCCACCACAGGCTGACTGTATATGAACTTTGGAAAAAACAAGAACTCTGGATATTCTAATAGTCCAGTTAGCATTTATTCTTAATAAGTCTTTTGGGCCGGTGCTATGTCTCTATCTGGGTGTAAACCACGAGACCGTACAATCACCTTGAAAGCCCTTTAAGTTAATTAGAATGTTCTTTCTTTGTAAAATATATTCAGTTCATATGGAATGGAAGCCGCTGGTACATTTTATAGGGTTTCTGACCCAGAACTGAATAGGGAGAAAAATGCAGATACAAACATCATATAGCTTATTCACAATCCTATTCTACCCGCGTAAAATATAACATAGTTATCCACTTCGGTTACATCTTAAATTATGAACTTCCGTGAAATAAATTATAGTCATTAAAATAAAACCCATCATCATGAATTAGAAATACATCGTAAATATATTTCGTCAATACTCATGAGTCATCAGTGCATTTACTTAGATGGTTTAAACTATTCTCTGACTGGTTATAAGCAGTTTAATCGAATTTATTAATAGCCGAATGAGTTTAGCTAGAAATATAATTTATTTGCTCTCCACTTTAACGCAGTAGCTTTTAGAGAATACAACTGAATTATCATTTTATCTCTCTACACAGAAATTAACTAGTGCAATAAAATAGGCAATTTACCACTTAAATCACTCAACACTACTAGATATACAATATTACCTCCAAACAGAACTACAGGCGATCACCACGAAACTAGAATTATTCACTTATATCGGTATTCTAGAAGCTCGGCAAAATTGTCGAGAAAAACTAAGAACTTCGCTACACAAGCTTATTCTCTAGCACGAAGCGATCCGTCTACTGCAACTTAGAAGGACTGAATGAGTGAAGTCTAAACTACTTCTGGTATAATATCTGAAAACAGACAAAAGATGCACGCCATTCTCGAAAACCCGAAATTAGCGTCCCGTCTTAACACTTCACATTAACTCACGCGCCGGCAATAAAACTGCCAGTGCTCGTTCTAACACCTGCCGCTACCTCTGGTCATTCCCGAGCGATGCATGTTGGCGCATCTCACACCCATCACCGAGAAACTTAACCGTAGGAGCTTCGTGTCAGATGAAAATATTAGACGATTGTCTGCCATCATATGTCTGTCGAGAACGAATTTCACACTATTCGGTCTACTCAAGAACTTAGCTTAACAGCAATAAAAATGCGTTGCTACATAAGAAAAGAGACAGGCAAAGGTTTGAATGAGAGAGTTATATTTTCACAATCAAACGACTGCGGAAAAAAAAGAAAAAGGATAAAAGAGCGATAATAAAGTAGAAGACACGGGTAGAATAGAGAAAAGATATAGAAATTTATCAATCATAAATCTCTCTGCGACAGAACGTCACCCCTTTAAGATATAGAATCACTCCATGTCTGCGTTATGGAAATAAATTTCCTATATCCGTAGCTTCAGAGTGTCTGTTATCTCCCCTCTCATCTCCCCCTCCGTCTCTTTCCAACTCCTTCTCATGTCTGCTCCCAAAGTCTTCCTTCTCTGGAATGTCTTCCGTGTGCGCTTGAAAGAGCGTCGCCGCTTTTGACATTTTTGAAAGTTTCCGTGTGATTGCAGTGGAATTTCCCTGCCACTATCGTCATCTTCGTCAGTTTTGGCGATCGCCAGGAGATGTTCGGAGGTCGGCACTGGTCTTTCCAAGTATTTCTTTAACAGATTTACATGAAAGACTTTCTCCTTTCCCTTAATAGAGATCTGGTAGTTAGCCTTAGAAATCTTTTTCAGGGCGGTAAACGGCCCTTGCCATCCGATACGTAGTTTGTTGTTTCCGGTAGGGAGTAACACCAAAACTTTCTCTCCTGCTTACAATTCTCTCTCTTTCGCGACTTTCCTGTATCGGTTAGCGTGCTTTGCGCGTGCTCGCTTAAAGTTGGTCGTTGCTAGGTCCCATCCTAGTTTCAACCTTTCCTTTAAATCCGATACGTATTTACTGGCTGAGACGACTGTCTCATCCGCCTTCTGCTCTGTCAGCGACCTGAGTAAGGCTTCAAGTGGGCCCTTAATTCGTCTGCCGAATAAAAGCGTGGCTGGCGGAAATCCTGTGGACGTATGTGGGGTTTCTCTGTAGCCAAATAGAGCTGCAGGGATAGAAAGATCCCAATCGTCAGGTTTCACTTGTGCCAGTTTACGTAACATCATGTTGAGGTTTCCGTTAACACGTTCTACTAACCTACTTCTGGCCAGAGTGTAAGGCTTTGTGTAGATGTGCTGGTCCCTCAAGTACTTAACGATCTTATCCATCAACAGGTTTCGGTATGGTGATCCGTTATCCGTCAACACTTGTTGAGGGAATCCCAACCGAGTAAAGATCTGCACAAGGGCTTCTGTGACATGCTTGGCATCCGCGTATGCAAGCGGTATAGCTTCTGCCCACATAGTGCATGTTTCGACTAGGGTCAGGATAAACCTGTTCCTTCTTTTAGTCCTTTCTAGGGGTATTAAACTGTCGATCACTACCCGTTCAAATGGTGTTCCCATTATTGGCATTTCACCCATGGAAACTGGGGGTGTCCGTTGCTTGGGTGGCACACGTTGGCACTGGGCACAGGATTTCACATATCTGATAATATCAGAGTTCACACCTGGCCAATAATAATGAGTAGCTATCCGTTGGTTTGTGGCGTTCTGTCCCATATGTCCGCTGAAGGGAAGAGAGTGCCCCATTTCTAAGATTTGGCTTCTGTACTGTTTCGGTACTAGGAGCTGGTTGTAACCTTGTTCAGGCTTGCCCGTTCTGCGATACATACGCCATCCTTAGAAAAAATGTCCCCGTGCTGTCTGGGTTCCTTAGCCATGGGCAGTTTCCTAAAGCAGGGTGCCAAGGTAGGGTCCTTTTGTTGCGCTTCTTTAAGTTCCATAGGTAACAAATTTTGCGCAGGCTCCCGTTCCTTCTTGGTTTGCCCTCTTGTAGTTACTGCTGCCACAATCGGCTATTCCGGTTTCCCAATAAACACATATCTACCGCCAAGTATGACTGGGTAGATCGGGTCATCCATAACAGCCGCTTTGATCACACCTCTGACAAAATCAGAGTGGATCTCAACCAATGCAATTGGGAAGCGCTGTAGGTGCATCACTCTTAGAAACTCCACAAAGTTCGACGGTTTCTCCTGTCTCTTGACCGGGTTTGACCAGGTGCCTGGCAACAATGCAATCATAAGAAAGCTCCGTGTCAAATAAAGAAAAAGTTGAAGAACCGTTCAAAATAACAGTACCTCGCGTTGAGGGTCTCCCCTCTTCAGGTTGAGAATCACTGACATTAATTCTACCTTGCGAGACTGTTAGCACGGATCCGATGCGTTTAGGCTCGGTGTGCTCGGTCTGATCATATGTCCCGTGCTCAGGGGTTTTCCCTTTGCCACCTTGTCCTTTCTGGCTGCGCTGCCATGTAGGACGGTTGGGTTGATCAGACTGTTTGTTATTGTTGGGGTACTTGTTTTTGTAGAACTTAGACTTTTCAGGAGGGGGGTTTTGTGGTCCAGTTTCTCTGTGGTTACCTTGGTGAGAAGCATGAGAAGATTGCTCTAGATTATTCTTTTGAAAAGGCTCTTCTGTCGGTTTAACTTTTGTGGCCGGCAGTTCGGCCAGCGCATTGTGATATCGCTCAGACTTTTCCAAGATGTCTTCAAGCTTTTCTGCACCCTGCTCAGCTAAAAATCTCCGGGTGTCAGCAGACAAAGTGTTCTTTATCTGTTCGCATATAACGAACTCCTCAAGACCTTCATAGGTAGAGGCGAGCTGTGAAAGCTCAAGGCACTTTGTCAAGTATCCCTTTAAACGAGACGAGAACTGTTGAAAAGTTTCAGAGCTCTCCTTCCTGCTGTTGCGAAACAGTTGCAAAAATTTGCGCGCATTTATTTCAAAGCGCTCAAGTAAAGCTTTCTTCAACACGTCGTAGTTGTCTTGTTAGCTGCTTTCCAGTTTGGCGTAAACATCATACGCACTGCTTTTCAAAGCCTGAGAAAGCTTCATATTCCAACGCGACCTCTCTAAACCGTACAGAGTTGCAATTTTCTCAAATTGTTTCTAGCCATGTGTCAATCTTCTCATTAGGACAAGGGAAAGATTCCAGAGCAAAAGACATTGCGTTGAGTTGGAGAGATTGAGTGTTAGAAGGATCAGTTAAGGAAGAATGAGGAGAAGACTCTCCATTGCTGGAGGTAGAGGCATCCCCACGGCTTTGAACCTCTAGAGCTTTAAGCGCCAGCTCATGCTGTCTCTCCTTCTCTCTTTCCTCATGCTGTCTCTCCTTCTCTCTTTCCTCATGCTGTCTCTCCTTCTCTCTTTCCTCATGCTGTCTCTCCTTCTCTCTTTCGTTCGCCCTGCGAATTTCCATTTCTTCCTCAATCTTCTTCTGCTCTCTAGCTTCGGCTGCTTTTTCCTTCTGCTCCGCATCGTATCTCTCAAGTTCGTCCCTGACAAAAGCTTTCGCTTCGTTTCAGTCCAAACCTTCTTCTCTCGCTTCGTCTCTGAGCATCTGTCTAAGTTTCGCCCTCTCGGCCATAGTAGATAGCTGACTGAGACTGACTCGAGGAAGAAAAGAAGAAAAAGGATACACTGGTTCCTTACCACATACGAGAAAATACCAACAAAAGATGATATATTTAAACTGGGATACCTCCTCCTAAATAGTTATCTAACTATCGCTGCATTAATCGCAATAAAGCTCTAAAAGCAAGCGACTGTGCCAAATTAATGGTAGTTAAGATTTATCACAAAAATTAAGTTGCTACAGTGGAAACAAAACAATTATTGCAAAAATTTTCAAGGAGAAAAAAAAATTCCTTAATTTTTAAATCCACTACAAGTTCACCCCTGAAAACAGTTAGGGTAAGGGAGGCAATTAACAGGAAAAGAAAAAAAATATAGTCCGAACGCGCTCCTTAACTTAGTTCAAACACCTTTCTGCTTCAGAACCCTGTGATTGTTATACAACCACTCTTTTTACCAGCGGCTAAGTATTCCAAAATCAATACACAACATACTCCGACAAAATCAACTTGTAAATCAATTGTATAACTCTAACAATGCTGTGGAAAACAAACAATTATTATTTGTGTGGTCAGCAAGCCCGTAAACAGATCGTTAGTCTAGGGGATAGTATTTTTTTTAGATAATAAAACCCACAAGACATCACACTCTTTCTCTATAATCAGAATACAGAATGTTACAGACGAGCTGATATTTGTCGTGACGTCTTCCTATTCTAAGTTCAAAAACCCGTTAGACGAGACCTGCACGCTTTGTGTAGTGTAATGGAATGCGTTACACGCCCAGACATATTGTGGGAATAGTTAGGCCCATATTATTTGTCGTGACGCATCTTCCTATTCTAAGTTCGACCCAGGATTTTGTGGCCTAAAAAACTCCTGTGGGTTGGACCACGAGAAGCCAGTGCAATTGTCATTTGTCGTATCGTCTGCCTATTCTAAGTTCAAAAATCCTTCGGACAAGCGCAAATTGTCGTACTTGCTCAGGATTTTGAGTTCAATTCCCGGAAACGAGCACACATTTGTCGTAGATTTGCGATAGGTGAATTAAGACTCAGATTGGTCCCTTCTGAATATACTAGAACATGAGATGACTCAGTGAGAGATAATAATAGAAATAGATTTTCACGAGTGAGATGGTGTGACAATAAGTAAGTCTGTATCTGAAGCTCGAGAAATCTCTCGCTCAGCCTATCTCTCTACAACAGAAAATGTATGTCAGAAAGATTACTCAGTTATAGAGATATACTCTATTTCAACCACTCCCAGATCCGCACACACAAGTGACAACGATTAGACGTACAGACGTGAAACTATATCTATGGAATATGACTATTTGGGACGAGCTGAACCGACACACTTGAAAAAGTTTATGTAAATATTTATTATCATAAGAAAATTCAACACAAGCATAAATTAATCACATATAAATACATACAAGTTCAATGAATTACTAAGAGAATAATAGATTCATATGAGTAATCCTTTCCACCTTTGTTGAACCACGACCCTGTTAAAAGAAAAGTTATAGCCCCAAAGAGTCACAGATCTATCCGCTATGGTCTAAGATTTTCCTGTATGGTTAAGAACAGAGTTGATGTGATGATATCCGATATTTCACTGATCAAAATATAGCATCTAGTTGTTTGTAGGTATAAAATAACATAGGTATTACCACACCACCAAAATACTAGAGTTTTCTCGGTTCCTACAGGGTTAACACAGAAAAAAACGATAGTAGAAAAAATGCCTAGTGACGTCACAGACTTGCAAGCCTTTAACCAACCACGCACGCGTGAAAGTTAGTGTAGTTAGAAATCGTGTATTTCTTGGAAAAGGCGAGGGAGAGAGAGGGGGAAATGCATAGACCCCGTTTGAATTCTGAAACTGAAACTAACTTGCCAAAACGAACGATAGGAAAAATAAAGACTAAAAATGAAGATTAAGATTCTACTAATTAGTTGTTAAATAGCGACTTTAAAGTGCCACGGATACTAACTCTTTAGTCTAAATGATTTATTATCTTTAATGTAGAAAGAAAGATATGTTATTTGAAGCCGCATATAAAGGAAAGACATGGTAAAAATAATAGCCAGAAGTGTGAAACCTTAACATTAGATGACGAACGGGTAGACTAAGAAATATTTTCATTCTGGATTAACATGACTTAGATATACTAGCGATATGGTAGAAAAAGACAATATAGACGTGATGGGATTTCTTTACTGAAGCTAGCCATATTGAGGCCATAGAAAGGGGTGTCTCCTGACAAAATTGTAGGTTAACTTTTTTGAAAAGCAAGCGAAGGAACGGACATCACATGCCTGGTCGCTAAGCATAACTAAGAAAGTGAAAAAAATAATCAAAAAGACAAGCCTTCCTTGACAATTTCAACTTACAATTTCACATGAAAAGTTAATAACGTTTACAGACAAGTGTGATCAGATGCCTTCGCTGTTCTGTTATTCAGCAGGAGAACTTGTGAGACCATTTATGGCCTGTAATTAACTTACATAGTCAAAAAATTCGATATTTCGGTAAGACCAACATTTATATAAATTATTGCAAAATGTGTTTGCCAATTGAGAAAAAAATAATAATTTTGAAGGGGAAGTCCCAGTCGTACAAGTGCCATGAAAAACATTTAGGGTAAGGGAGGCAATTAACATGGGGTTAGAAAAAAATCTTATAGTCATGTAAAAGCCTCAGCTTTGCTTAACTTTGGGAGTTAAAAGAACATATAAATCTTATCATAAAGAGTGATTGTTAACAACAAACTTTGTGTTTTTCACCAGAGTTGCTAAGAAAATATTATCATTGTGGGGAAAAACTTAACAAAATCCTTGACAAAGTTCAACTTAAAAGTTGTATAAAGAGAACAATGCTGTGGAAAAAAACTTTAATGAATAATGTTTTAAGTATAGTCAGAAAATCACTGGCCATAAACATGTCGTTACAGGGGTTATTACCTGATAAAACCCACAAGTTTACATCACACTCTTTCTCTATAATCACAAATACTACTCCACTTTACTTGTACATGTACGTACGAAATTATAATATTTATTATGACTAGGAAGGTGTAAAAAAAACATATGTTTGAGATATTTAATGATAATAGAGCACACTACCAGATTAATTATTTATGTATTATTTCGTGACGTTTTTGATTGGTTATTTCTACAAACCCGTTAGTAAACGAGATAGGTCAGAATATTATTTTGAGGAAAATTAATCCTTCCAGAGTTTCTGGACAAGTGAAACTGAAGTGACCGTCACGATTTTGAGTTCAACCGGAAACGAGTACACATTTTGTCGTATGATTTGAAATCTTAAGACTCAAACTCTGAATATACCAGGAACAGCAATTTTCGACTCAGTGAGAGATAATAACTAGAAATAGATTTTCACAATTTGATATTTCAGTGAGATGGTGTAATATAAAATGCATCTGAAGTTGATATCTCGCCCAGCCTATCTCTCTACAACAGAAAATGTATGTCAGACAGATTACACCACTTTAGTCTGGGACTAGAGTATTCAACAAGAACACTCTCCTCACCATCTCTCTAAAACAGAAACATGTGGACAGATTGTGTGTAACTGTATATAGAGTTTAATCTTAATGTTTTTTTGTGAAACACACAAGTGACAACGGTTAGACGTACAGACGTGAAACTATATCTATGGAATATGAATATTTGGGACGAGCTGAACCGACACACTTGAATAAGTTTATGTAAATATTTATTATTATAAGAAAACTCAACACAAGCATAAATTAATCACATTAAAAAATACATACAAATTCAATGAATTACTAAGAGAATAATAGATTCAGTGAAGTAATCCTTTCCCCCTTTGTTGAGCCACGATCCTGTTAGAAGAAAAGTTATAACCCCAAAGAGTCACAGATCTATCCGCTATGGTCTAAGATTTCCCTGTATGGTTAAGAACAGAGTTGATATATTAAATCTATTCTAAGAGGAAAATATCATTTAGCTACAAACTTGCATAAAGAAATACAAAGTTATTAAATGAGTTATTACATGAAAGAATTATTTATCCTGCACTTCGCTCGCCCTGACAAACAAACTGTGAGCACAGCAACACACACAATCAACCTTACCTACAGGTTGCATTCACCACCTCTGGAAAATTGATTATAGCAACATGCAGCCCATCCGCTGTTGATTGTCTGATGAATCAAGCCCCAGCTTCTCCAACTGACTAATTAATCAAATGTAGGGAAGCGCTAAATTCACTATATTTTAAGCAGGATGCTGTTAAATGTTATTTCAAATTTTGTCCAGGTAGGAAATAATTATGGAATCAACTGGTCACAGGATACAGTTGCGGGAATTCTTCAATCATACATCGATTGTCAGGTAAACAAATTATATTACAGGATCAATCTTCTTCACAACACGTGGTCGGTATATAAGTAATGTTACTGTTTGATTTAGTCGCCACCACAGGCTGACTGTATATGTAATTTGGAAAAAACTAAAACTCTGGATATTCTAATATTCCAGTTAGCATTTATTCTTAACTCTTTTGGGCCGGTGCTATGTCTCTATCTGGGTGTAAACCACGAGACCGTACAATCACCTTGAAAGCCCTCTAAGTTAATTAGAATGTTCTTTCTTTGTAAAATATATTCAGTTCATATGGAATGGAAGCCCCTGGTACGTTTTATAGTGTTTCTGACCCAGAACTGAATAGGGAGAAAAATGCAGATACAAGCATCATATAGCATATTGACAATCCTATTGTACCCGCGTAAAATATAACATAGTTATCCACTTCGGTTACAACTTAAATTATGAACTTCCGTGAAATAAATTATAGTCATTAAAATAAAACCCATCACCATGAATTAGAAAAACATATAAATATATTTCGTCAATACTCATGAGTCATCAGTGCATTTACTTGTTGTTGTTGTTGTTATTGATCCAGCGGCACTTGGGCTCTCGCCCTTCGGCCCAATGCATTTACTTAGATAGTTTAAACTATTCTCTGAATGGTTATAAGCAGTTTAATCGAATTTATTAATAGCCGAATGAGTTTAGCTAGAAATATAATTTATTTGCTCTCCACTTTAACGCAGTAACTGTTAGAGAATACAACTGAATTATCATTTAATCTCTCTACACAGAAATTAACTAGTGCAATAAAATAGGCAATTTACCACTTAAATCACTCAACACTACTAAATATACAATATTACCTCCAAACAGAACTACAGGCGATCACCACGAAACTAGAACTATTCACTTATATCGGTATTCTAGAAGATCGGCAAAAATGTCGAGAAAAACTAAGAACTTCGCTATACAAGCTTATTCTCTAGCACGAAGCGATCTGTCTACTGCAACTTAGGAGGACTGAATGAGTGAAGTCTAAACTACTTCTGGTATAATATCTGAAAATAGACAAAGGATGCACGCCATTCTCGAAAACCCGAAATTAGCGTCCCGTCTTAACACTTCACACTAACTCAGGCGCCGGCAAAAAAACTGCCAGTGCTCGTTCTAACACATGCCGCTACCTCTGGTCATTCCCGAGCGATGCATGTTGGCGCATCTCACATCCATCACCGAGAAATTTAACCGTAGAAGCTTCGTGTCAGATGAAAATGTTAGACGATTGTCTGCCATCATATGTCTGTCGAGAACGAATTTCACACTATTCGGTCTGCTCAAGAACTTAGCTTAACAGCAATAAAAATGCGTTGCTACATAAGAAAAGAGACAGGCGAAGGTTTGAATGGAAAAGTTATATTTTCACAATCAAACGACTGCGGAAAAAAAGAAAAAGGATAAAAGAGCGATAATAAAGTAGAAGACACGGGTAGAATAGAGAAAAGATATAGAAATTTATTAATCATAAATCTCTCTGCGACAATGGTCTCTGACCGAAGCACACGAGAGGAAAATCTTATTGTTTGAGAAGAAAAATGGAGGTGGGGGTGTCTTTCTGACCTTAAGCACTGGTGCAGAAAAAAGGCTGTCAGTGGCGACAGGACGATTCTCCAGCAACTTCAGAGCAGAGGCAGAGGCCTTGAAAACTGCAGCAGAGGTTATATTGACAGAAGAAACGGCAGAGAGACAAGTTGCTTTCTTTACTGATGCACAGTCAGTAATTGCAACGTTGAAAAGCCAAAATAATACAGACCTGGATGATCTCAGAGTAGTGCTCCACAAACTTTGTCAACGATTCAAAAGTGTTGTGATCCAATGGATCCCATCTCATTGTAACATCGCCGGCAATGAAGAGGCTGACAGAATGGCAAAAGAAGGTTCACATCTACCTCAGCCTGATGCAAGCATAACTTTTGAGGAGGCAAAGAGTTTTATCAGAATCAGTTACAGAAACAAATGGAATGTAGAACATCCAGGGCACACACAGAATGATGCTTACTACCAGCTCCACAGAAGAGAACAAGTGGTAATCTTCAGACTCCGCACTGGCCACAACAGATTGAGATACCATCTATTCAACAAGCTAAAGATAGGAACTACCGATCAGTGTAACTGTGGCACTGATAAAATGACTGCTGAACATCTGCTTCAAAGTTGCCCCTTATATGTGGTACAGAGAAAGTGCATATGGCCGACGCCAGCTCCTTTCGTGGAAAAGCTTTACGAAGATTCAAATAGCCTCAAACTGACTACTGCTTTCTTTGAGAACATTCAAGTGGACGTCTGAGAGTGTACGAAGAAGAAGAAGAAGAAGTTTGAGATGAGATGTTTAAGAAAACAATTAATGTCAACAGGAGAGACAGAATGAGAAATTATCATATAAAAAACTGTAGGAACTACATCCTGCATAACGTATATAGAGACACAGAAAATTAAGAGGTGTATCCATCTCATGAGAATGGGGACCAACAAACGACCACCTAGAGCCTACAACACTAGAAGATCTGGTTTCAGGACACCGGGAAGACCAAGAGACAGGTGGATAGACAGCATCATTGACATCCTACAACAACACGGGTTTACATCAGCCAAGGCGACACACTCTAGCTAACCACTAAGCTTCACCGCAATAGTGAAAGAAAGTAAGTAAGTATTAATACGCGAAACAACAATATGATACAATAGACCAACGCCTGAACAAAGCGATACAGCAAGCAGCTAGTGAGTCCAGGATCATAGGGATTTATTTTTAACACATTAACAAAATGTTGCTGATTAGAATAACTACAAAAACTTCAAAATGAAGTAACAAATGTCAAAGACACAACAGAGAGGGAACAAACAACCGGACACACTCACACTGTCAGTCTGACAGACTCTGATCACTTACAAAACCAAGATATAAATAGAATGCTTCACAAAAGAATATTACGGGAGGAAACTTTTCTTTACAAGGGAACCAATTTAATTGTCAAATAAATAATAAATTTAATACATGCTCTCATGTTCTGTTAATTATATCTAATTAATGGTGCAGACAGATACCTTCACATACCTAGGAAGCATAGTAACACCAGACGGCGGGGCAGGCAAAGACATCAAATCAGAATGAATAAGGCAAGAAAAGCCTTCTTTAGCCTAAACAACATCTGGAAGTCCTCCCAATACAGCACAAGCACAAAATTAAGATTATATCAGAGCTGTGTGCTTTCTGTGCTTCTCCATGGTGCGGAATGCTGGAGAGTTACAGAGAAGGAAATGTCGAAATTGTCCTCTTTTCACACAACATGCCTAAGAAAAATTCACCGAATCTTTTGGCCGAATACCATCACTAACCAAGATCTGCTTACTCGTAGCAAGCAAGAGGACATGCACACCGTCATAGCTGGCAGACGCTGGAACTGGGTTGGCCATGTCCTCAGAAGAGACCCCGATGCCATCACAAGAACAGCTATGCTTTGGACCCCTGAAGGAAAACGAAAGAGAGGCCGACCAAAAACAACCTGCCGGAGGACTGTGGAGGCTCGATGCAAAGAATGAACCAGAGTTGGGGCACTGTACGAAGGATGGCCACCGACCGAGCAAAGTGGAATCAATTTGTTGTTGCCCTACAAGACGCCACTAGGCGTGATGGCCACTGACTGCTTTGACGGTCGGCGGCTAAGGATCAAAGAAGAAGAAGAATAAAAATAAATTATACATGCAACAACTTATTACAATAAAACCTTTTAGACGTTTTGTACATGCCTTAAAAATTAAATGTGTTCTTTGTACTTTGTATAAAAACGTTTTAAACATTTTCCACTTGATCTATATATAGGTTAAAGTTCACTTACTAGCAACTCAAACGTCTTAACAGTAATAGTAGTTTTCTACCAAAATGGTTGGAATATATAACTCGACCTGAAACAGACCACAACTGAATATTGTGTTTTAACTTGTTCTTTTCTGACTATTCGCATTTACATTCTAAAGGATTATCATCTTCTAACGGTGTAAACTGAAACTTTGTTTTGAGATGGAAGCACAAAAAGCAACTACAGTTTTAGATCTGGAAATGGACTCACAAGAGAGAGGATGCCTGCATTAATCGGGCACCGTGCTGTTGTCAATAACCGGACCTTAGGCCGTGGCAAAGGCGTCGCCATCTTTCCTCATGAGTGCGCTGATGGGCCCTGGTAGAATACCGAGCGATGACGTCTCTTCTCTCTACAGATTTGAGAATCCCGTCCGCTGGTATTTCAATCTGACATCACATGTCCATGGACGTTTCTTCGAGAAACTACACGGAAGGAAAATACAGCTTTCCAACCCAGAACTAAACCTGCATATTGAGTACCTTGAAAAAGAACGCTCAAAAGTCTCCGTCAGTTGGCTTCTGCCAACAATGATAGAAACGTGTTGAGTAGAGTTAATTTTGGGTTAGAGTACTTGCTTACAGATTGGTATGGATTTGTTTAAAGATATCTCCTCTTGGTTTCGTGGAAGACAGTATGTCAGATAGCAGGTGAACTCTGGTCATAATGAACTGTTTCTGTACTGGTTTTAAGTGATGTGTGAATAGCTCTCGCGGCTAGTGTCCGCAGGGATTTTTGAGAGCAGTGTTAAGAGAACAGTAGATTCTCGTGACTGTGTGAACGGGGTGTGTTCCCGTGGGTTCAGTGTGTGCAGGGTTTTTGACTGAGGTGGTCAGCCCTAAGGTGTTTTTTGGATAATGTATGCCTGCGCAGGGCTATAGAGATTTTGTAGGCCTTGATTATTATATATCTGCCGTAGATGCAGTATTTGTGCACTGATGTGAAGTATAGAGATTTTGTAGGCCTTGATTATTATATATCTGCCGTAGATGCAGTATTTGCACACTGATGTGAAGTATAGAGATTTGTAGGCCTTGATTATTATATATCTGCCGTAGATGCAGTATTTGTGCACTGATGTGAAGTATAGAGATTTTGTAGGCCTTGATTATTATATATCTGCCGTAGATGCAGTATTTGTGCACTGATGTGAAGTATAGAGATTTTGTAGGCCTTGATTATTATATATCTGCCGTAGATGCAGTATTTGTGCACTGATGTGAAGTATAGAGATTTTGTAGGCCTTGATTATTATATATCTGCCGTAGATGCAGTATTTGTGCACTGATGTGAAGTATAGAGATTTTGTAGGCCTTGATTATTATATATCTGCCGTAGATGCAGTATTTGTGCACTGATGTGAGGAGTAGAGATTTTGTAGGCCAGGATGTGTATGGGCCGTATGTTAACTGCATTATGAAGATTCATGTTTCGATGTAACTGTATTCGTCTAGATCTACGTGATGTTATAATTGTAATAAACCATGGTTAAAATATCATCAGCCGTTTATAACCGTCTATGACTTCTACGTGCGTACCTGTGTTGTGAGTGATTGTTCCAACACGCACGCACGCAATCTACCACAAAGAAACCAGCATATTAACATTTGGTATTAAGAGTATTAAATTTACATATTAACATTTGGTGGACCAAATCAACGGGTCGTAACACCCACATTACATTCGCGTGATAAGAGAGTAAATTAGGTCAGATTCTGGACCAGTCATTACAAGTGGGAACACTGAAAGTTGTTATGTTTGGCTCTGTGTGGGCGTGGCTTAATTCAACAGTACACAGGTATCAGCTGACTGCGCATATCCATCCTCATATCTTGGCGTGTTGTAGCAACTAAACTAACTTTATCAGTTGGTTTCAATATCAAACAGCTGTTATCTGATAGCGACATTGATGCCATAATTGTTACAGTGCTTGTTCCAGTCTTTCCATATGCAGATTCAACTATAGGTGCAGTATGTTGGAGAGTTCGTCTGCACGTATACCTCAAGTGATTGCGGAGTTGCTGTGATCGGTTCCTGTCGTCTGATGCATTGTTGAGGACATACTGTACGGTGGCAGAGATCTGAAGACAAGAGAGCTTAGTCCTTCTACCTTTCTGCAGTGGAGTGTTTTAACGTTAGAACTTTGTGATATCCAGTGTGTTAGCGAAAGGGTCAGGATTACCTTCAGTTAAGTGCTTTTGTTGTGTGTAAATGTTGCCACTTCTGTCCATGTCAACGAGCCTCAATCTGCACTATCCTATTCTATTGATAACTATTGTTGTTGTTGTCGATAATTATATCGATTAATTATAGAATATGATGATGTACAGGGATTGATGATACAATATTTGAGATCTAAACTTGATTTGGTATAATGAAAGTTTAATTAAGACATATATGGTTGACTAAGTAAACAAGTCACAATGGATTCTGATACAGATCCGGAGGATATGAGACCTGTATTAGAGTATCTGTTTCAGGAAGGGACAGATTGTCAGAGATTAAAAAGCCCAGAGCTTGAGTCACATGTTATGGACAGGTTTTTGGTTTGTGCATCAAGAGCTCTAAGAGAGTTTGCTGAGGAGAATTTTCAGTCTCATCCTCATTTAATGATGGCTAAAGAGTTAGCGCATTTGCTACTTTGGGAATTTCGTGGATTTGTGTGCAACTATGTTAATGTTAAACACGATCACATAAGGAAGGGAATACAAAAGATGATTCAATACGGCATTTCTGATGATCAGGAGAAGGAGTTAAAAGAGAAGAAGCAAATAGGAGATATAAAACAAAGTACACAGGAGAAAAGGGAAAGTTGCTTAAAAAGTACTACTGAAGTGAATAAGCTACAGGAAAAAAGTGACTAAACTTACAGGTGATTTATGTAAATCTAATTCTGAGCTTGCTGGTGTTCGAGCAAAATTAGACTCGGCATTAGGCAAAATTAAGGAGATGGAAGCTCAGATGGGAAAAAAAAAATGGCGAAGTTAGAAATCTGACTCAAGAAGTTCAAGAGAAGACGGAGATTTGTGGAAAATTAGAAGTTCAGATTAAGAAATATGAGAAGTTGTGTAATGAAACACTTATTGATCTGTTAAGTGACGATGAGATTTGTGGTCGCCAAATTAAAGAAAAGGATACTATATCCCTAGAGAAGGTTGATAGGCTTACGAATAGTCATGATATTGAGATTGAGAGGGTTGATAAAGAGAGAGTGAAAGAGTTAATGATGGAGAAAGACAAATTGATTAAAATTGAAAATTTGTTAGCAGAGGAAAGCTGCAAGGTCTTAAAAGCTGATAGTTTAAACAAAAGATTAAGTGAACAGATTGCACTTAGAGACATTGAGATTGCAGAAGCAAGAAGAAGAATATATGGTCTGCTTGACGTAGTATTGAATAGCAATATGTGGTCTTCTGTCAATGGTGACAGGGATAGACAGAAAGTTGCTTATCATCAGAACACTAAAGCAAAAAGCCAGCCTTATACACTTTTTGCGGATTCTACGGTCAAGAATGGTGGACATAGGTCGTTTCGTGGGAAATATAACTTCCAACGCAATACCAATGCTATTTCCAATAATATTGTTTCTTGGCGACAGTCCAACAAAGAGAATTCTACAGTAATAGGCAGTCCTGTAGATAAGGAAAGAAACAGTGCTAAATCTCAAGTCAGTGTGTTAAAAACCAACAGCGTATTTATTGACAGATCTGATAAGTTGGTTACAAGTAACAAACATACTACTGCTTGTTCCATAAAGGAAACAGATGTTGTGAAAAAAAAATAAAGAGATTGTCAAACCTTCTAGTCATACCCAGTCAAGGCAGTGTGACTCATTTTTTTTAAACACATTGCCACAAGCAAAGAAAAAAATAGTTTTGATAGGAGACATAACCCTAAGGTTATAAAGTACCAAGGGAGTTCATCCTACGGTAACGTTTCTTCTCCCAAAAACAAGAAAAAATGTGACAGATCTCAACATTGTGATTCTAAAAGTTTAGAAAACTATAGCAGAAGTAATTATATGGAAGTTCATCAGTCTAGTAATAATTTTTCTGCTAAAAAGCCAGTTCTATCTGATGGACATTGTTATCTGGGAAGAAGTATTAAGAATAACTATTGTAACTGGGATTTAAATCAGTACAACGGTGTTAATAGAGCAAATAACAATGCTCTCAAAAGAAATTATACAGATCGCAACCAGGTTAACTGTGCTCCACATAAGAGCAAGATTATTAGCAATCAGAGTAATAGGAACGGTAATAGGTTCTTAAATGCTTTTGCTTGTCATGCTGATAGATTTGAGAGATCATCTCGGTCTTGTGAAGGTAGTAAATTTTTTTCAGCCTACCGCACTGACAGCTGTGAATTATAGGTCAGGTTGTCCCTGAGACGTCTATGTCGTCTGCTATGTGACGAGAGTTGTTGACATCGCAGGAGGGCCACAACCTTACACCACGGAGTTCGGGTAATTGTAAAGTGAATTTTCCGTGTTCACTCATAATCTTACCATGGATTAAAATAGATATTTTCATTTGTATTGTCTCACAGCGAGCGACTTTGCGAGCGGAGTCACCATTCTAATTTGACATTACCTGCGAGAGATATAGATCACTATGTACCATTTATCCATTCAAGCGAGCCTAGCCAGTACGTTAACCCACCGTGTCATGATGTCACCTTGCGTGTTGATGAGATGTTCGCAAGACCTCTAAGGAATTTTTTTTGGTTTTTTTTTCAAAGGTCCTGTTTATTTTTTGTTCTGTTTACAAACACTGAATGTTATTGTATAGAACTTCATATGTTGTTAATGAAATATTATGTAATCTTTGTAACATTTGATTGCCATAATGTTTTGGTTGTTACATATGTGACTGTATTTTAATTATGCATTAAATAATTTCTATGCTCAAACTTATTTACTGAGACAATGTAATAGTCATTTTCATAGATAGTCCTGAGTGTTTTTATGCACTACTTAAAATTTTGGTTTTGTCTTTCATCATGGGTTTCATACCATGTTTAGTTAACATATTTATATACAAATTATTTGAATTAATTGTTTAGTGAAAGGTAATTTTAAACATAACTTGTATGTATTATTAATGATTTTGCGTTGAAGTTAAGGACGTATTCTGAAACTTGGTTTTCATTTTTTCTAAATTATGACATTTGATAATTTAAACGATTCGATTTTTTGTCAGCTAGAATTAACTTAAATTTCCTATTAAATTAAGTGGGTAGAATTAACAGCGACGGCTGATACTCGTGATCATTTACAGAATTTAAATATCTGATTATAATACATAGTTAAGATAAATAATATTACACTTATATATTTATAACTTTGTAAGCAGTTCAACAGTTTATTACCCAATGGGACGTTTCTTTAATGTATTTTTTTTTTAAAAAGAAGAGAAAAAAAAAAACTTACACGTTTTTCATGTATGTCTGTTTAAAGATAAGATTATTTTATGTTACTCAGCTAATTTAATTGTTAGTTATTAATTATAGCTACATATTACTTAGAAATAAAAATACTATTTTTATTTAACCTAACGATAAGAAACATTTTTTGTATTGTACCTTTTTTTGGAAAATGTGTTTTGGACATTGTGATATTTATTTTTTTCTGCGCCAGCGCTAGATTGTATGTTAAGGTTACTATTATGTAGTGACATTAATTCTTTGAAAATGTTTTGATGTTCGGATGTATTTTTTGGTATTTAGCGCTTGACTATGCGTCAATGCAAAACTTGTGTTAGCGTTAATATTTTTGTTTGGATGATATTTGATGTAATTTATTTTTAGTTATGTATAAGCTTTTAATTTAGTTAAATTACTTATTATGCTGTGCTTGTCATAAGCTTTCTTTTTTGTGTTAGTATATAAATATACTTTAGCATTTTTGTATTTTACAATACGTTGTTACATTTAGATAGTTATTGTTAGGTGTTGTTACCAACTTTCTTTACATTTGCATCTTTACTTTCATCTCTCTTTGTTGACTATTCGTCATTTCTTTACATCTTGTCTGTTGTCTTTTCAATATTGTCTGATATTTTGTTTATGCTTCCGTGTTTCATCTTTGATGTAATTCATACTTCTTGTATATTTTTTTTTCGTATTACGCTATTTATACTTTCATTCTTTGTATTGTTAAATTAATTATATGACTTTAGATAATGTAATTGGTTCTTATAATTCTATTTGTTTTACATGTATGGAATTGTTGTCTTCATTGTCATCTTATGATTCTATTTGATTCTTATCATATTCCCATTTCATATTTTGTCTTTTCTCGTATGATAATTTATTTTCTGTTTAGTTTGTACTATGTATACTTAACTTGGGTTTTGTATTAGATTAATTTTTATTTTGGTATGTTTGAATGATTATGTTGGATGATTTAGTCGTTATCTTACATTTATTGATGATATTTTTGTAGATGTGCTATGTTCTCTTGTCATAGGTATATTTTTGTAGGTAATTGATAGAACTTCATTAATTTTTTAAAAAATTTTTGGGAATTAATTTAAGAGATATTTGATATAACTTCATTGACCGTTAAATTTTTGGTAGTTAATTTTTGTACGTATTTGATATAACTTCATTGACCGTTAAATTTTTGGGAGTTAATTTTCAACAAAAAAAAAAATGATATAATCATTTTTTTTTTCCCTGGGAGTGTGGCAAACTGATGAGTGCAGATGTGATGAAAGGGAAATGATCTTGGGAAATACGTGTTGAGTAGAGTTAATTTTGGGTTAGAGTACTTGCTTACAGATTGGTATGGATTTGTTTAAAGATATCTCCTCTTGGTTTCGTGGAAGACAGTATGTCAGATAGCAGGTGAACTCTGGTCATAATGAACTGTTTCTGTACTGGTTTTAAGTGATGTGTGAATAGCTCTCGCGGCTAGTGTCCGCAGGGATTTTTGAGAGCAGTGTTAAGAGAACAGTAGATTCTCGTGACTGTGTGAACGGGGTGTGTTCCCGTGGGTTCAGTGTGTGCAGGGTTTTTGACTGAGGTGGTCAGCCCTAAGGTGTTTTTTGGATAATGTATGCCTGCGCAGGGCTATAGAGATTTTGTAGGCCTTGATTATTATATATCTGCCGTAGATGCAGTATTTGTGCACTGATGTGAAGTATAGAGATTTTGTAGGCCTTGATTATTATATATCTGCCGTAGATGCAGTATTTGTGCACTGATGTGAAGTATAGAGATTTTGTAGGCCTTGATTATTATATATCTGCCGTAGATGCAGTATTTGTGCACTGATGTGAAGTATAAAGATTTTGTAGGCCTTGATTATTATATATCTGCCGTAGATGCAGTATTTGTGCACTGATGTGAAGTATAGAGATTTTGTAGGCCTTGATTATTATATATCTGCCGTAGATGCAGTATTTGTGCACTGATGTGAAGTATAGAGATTTTGTAGGCCTTGATTATTATATATCTGCCGTAGATGCAGTATTTGTGCACTGATGTGAAGTATAGAGATTTTGTAGGCCTTGATTATTATATATCTGCCGTAGATGCAGTATTTGTGCACTGATGTGAGGAGTAGAGATTTTGTAGGCCAGGATGTGTATGGGCCGTATGTTAACTGCATTATGAAGATTCATGTTTCGATGTAACTGTATTCGTCTAGATCTACGTGATGTTATAATTGTAATAAACCATGGTTAAAATATCATCAGCCGTTTATAACCGTCTATGACTTCTACGTGCGTACCTGTGTTGTGAGTGATTGTTCCAACACGCACGCACGCAATCTACCACAAAGAAACCAGCATATTAACATTTGGTATTAAGAGTATTAAATTACAGTTTGGTAACAGTGCCGGGACGGCGAACAGTGTGCCCTCACTGTGCTGAGGACACTCTCTGGGCAAACCACTGTTCGAGAAAACCTGAAAAAGATCTCAGCAGCAAGTGGCCATGGCTACAAACGAACAGTACAGAACCTGCTAAGAGCAACGACGAAGTACCACAGAGCCATTGACCATTGAGGATGGGTGGAAAGTAGTCTCCTATCCCGATTCCCGGAACAGGAGGCAGCGACGGCATTCAGCCCCCGACAGTCCTGGCGATGGAACAAGTGCCAGTACAGAAATGGAAAACAGCAAAACACCCTTACACCCCATGACACCAAGAAAAATAAGCCAGCGAGTAGCAAGACCAAAGACCCTCGAGAAGGCAAGCAAAACATGATCCAATACTATATCAACACATGAAACTCTTGTTTCAGAAACCGTAGCCCAACCCAACCCAGCAGATCCAAGTCAGACAACCACCCCAACACATGACCTGGACGACAACATAAACTACACATCACCGACCAAATCAACTAACAGACTCGTAACAGACATACAAGACGGTGAAAATAATTGGTACAACAACCAAGATAGACACTAGGACCAATTTGACAATGGTATGTAATATATCGCACAATGTCATTACAAACATGTCTTGTTTTTATTAATTCCATATTAGACGTGTAAAATGGCAGATGAACTTTTGATAATTACTGTAAATGTTAGCGGCCTTCGCTCAAAACTACTTCACATCATAACACTTATACATAAACACGAACCAGACATTATACTTTTGCAGGAAACAAACATACACAGACGAACATGCATTATAAATCACATCCGAGTAAATCACGTAGCAGTGTATCATCTCTCCTTGACTGTGCAAATGACAGGGAGATGGCGGTAGACCTACCTGGACGAGGGGCATATCCAAAGAGTATCAGGAAATCTCGAAGACGGCCGGATATATTGCTGCATTCTTCATCATCGCACCAGGTTAAATTGACTGAACTGACCGTGCCATTTGAATCCAGATTGGAAGAGCAACATTTGTTCAAAGCGGCCAAGAATAGTGATCTGGCCGCAGATCTGAGACACGATGGGTTCACTGCAAGGTCCATGGCTCTTGAGGTGGGTGCAAGAGGGCTCGTGGCTGCATCAGTGTATGATTTATTGAAACTGTTGGGGCTGAGGGGACAGTTGAGAACAAGAGCACTGAAGAGGCTTAGTGAAACTGCGGAAAAGGCATCATGCTGGTTGCAGAACAACCGCAATGGGCTATGGAACTCGGGACAGTAAACTCTGCGGTACAGAAAACCTCAGGAATTTTTCTAAGTCCACAATACGTTGAGTTTTTCGGTGTACTGGTGAAAGGGCTGTGACTGACGGGCAACACGCGGCGCATTTATAAGAGGTGTTGGGCACAGAATTACAGTTGCTAGCGCGCAGTGGCTAGCCTCGTCGGCTTCGCGCAGGTGTGTCAGTGTCTGTCCCTAGTCATGGTGTGCGGCAGAACGAACGGAATAATTTGTCTTTTTTTTTTTTTTTTGTTACTTTCACAATTGCCTCTACGGCTGGCGGAGTTATGGATTTTAAAGTTGCTACCAAAGTGAAATGGGTTCATTTTCGATACAAGACAACAGGAGGCTGAGACACTTGGGAGTCATGACCCAAGTGGGCCCGCCCCCGTTAGAGTGTAAAGGAGTATACAGGGATGACACACTTGTTTGACCGGGGGACTACTTCTGATGATCAGATTGCCTCCTGTTGTATCGATCTGCATAGAGTTACCTATCACATCCCAGTTAGGACTACGACATTCCTGTTTTATTTTAACCATACACAACACAGGTTCAGGAACAACTATACTACAAACATCAGAACGATGGAAAATACTCAGAACAATCCAAGACAGCGATGGCAAAATAACCATTGCTCACGTATGAAACAACACACACACATACACGGTAGTGAATATACACGCTCCAGCAAACTACAACCGCCACCCACAATTTTATGAAAACTTAGACAACTTGCTCACTCACTCATGCAGAGGACGTAAAATTATATTAGGATGCGATTTTAACTGTGTTTTGACAGATATGGACGTGGTTGGTGGAGTAGTTGGAACACAGATAAGGAGAGCAAACAGAGAAGACACACACCAACTAGACATAATACATACCATAATGGATAGCACAGTTTATTAGATGCCTACAGATACACACACTCCCACAGTATTGAAACAACGCATGCACACACAGCACACAACTGAGCTGCACGATTAGACAGAATCTATGTGCCGTCAACACACCACATAATTCAAGCAAAACACTTGCCAGAAGCTCTCAAGTTCACAGATCACAAAGCAGTACTCGCAGCCATTAGCACTACACAAGCAGGCTAGCATTCCAAACGTTCCCCACACTGGAAAATCAACAACACTTTGTTTCAAAACAAAACATATGTAGAGCACATGACCAAACTAATTCTTACATACACAAGTGACATACCAATAGAAAATATTCAAGAACTCTGGGAAATAATAAAAAGCACCAAACGCGACCGAAGACAGCTAATGTCATCCATCATACACAGACATCGCATATAACAAGAAAAGAAACATTTATAGAGAAAGCAATACAACTGACAAAGCAAATAGACAAAAACTATCCCTCCATTCTCACGCTACAAAATGAACTAGAACAATACAAACACCACAGGTTCCGCGGAGCCCTATTACGGACAAAGTTAGTTAGTTGCTTATCCTTTACAGGACGTGGCAATCAACCCCAGCTTTTATTGGCTGTTTGTGATTTTTCTAGGCAATTTGTTTCATTCAGTAGTTTGCCATTGCTTTCTGAATGGTACGGCGCTTATACCATTGTTAAAAATCCACACAAAGCGATCTGCTACCAAACCGCCTGCAGCAGGTTTCGAACCTGGCATATCTGGATTATGAAACTGCGTTCATATCCATTAGGCCGCAGACGCCGACGGACAAAACTAAACACAATCACACAAGAGACTCCCAGCAAATAATACATGGCAATAGAACAACATATGCAACGGTGCAGACAAATAGGACAAATAGACCACACAGACAGAAACAGAACAAATAGTGGATTTAGAAGGGACCACACAGACAGAAACACAAGAAATAGTGGATTTAGAAGGGACCACACAGACAGAAACACAACAAATAGTGGATTTAGAAGGGACCACACAGACATAAAAACAACAAATAGTAGATTTAGAAGGAACCACACAGACATAAACACAACAAATGGTGGATTTAGAAGGGACCACACAGACATAAAGACAACAAATAGTGGATTTAGAAGGAACCACACAGACATAAAAAGAACAAATAGTGGATTTAAAAGGAACCACACAGACAGAAACACAACAAATAGTGGATTTAGAAGGGACCACACAGACATAAACACAACAAATAGTGGATTTAGAAGGGACCACACAGACATAAACACAACAAATAGTGGATTTAGAAGGAACCACACAGCCATAAACACAACAAATAGTGCAGGAACCTGCCAATTAATCAATCAATCAATACCCTTTAGCTCCCCAAGGAGCATAGGCCTTCAACAAACACATGCCAAGTCTTCCTGTCCTGTGCCATCAGCTCAAGTTCTTTCCATGTTTTCCTCACCATTTTCACCTCTGTTTCCAGTTATCTCCATGTGTTTTTTGGTCTACCTCTGCCTCTCTTTCCCTGTGGATTCCAGAACAAGGACTGCCTTCTAATGCTATCAACAGGTTTCCTCAATGTGTGTCCTATCCATCGCCAGCGCCTTCTTCTCAGCTCTTGTTCCACTGGCACTTGTCTGGTTCTTGTCATCAATTCCACTTTTATGACTATGTCATACCATTTCAGTCCTTCTATTCTACGCAAGCACCCGCTTATAAAAGTCTGTAGCTTTTTGGTTGTTGTTTTTGTTGTTCTCCATGTCTCAGAGCCATACAATAGGACTGACTTCACATTTGAGTTGAAGATTCTTATTTTCGTGTTGGACTTGGTTTCTCTTGTTCTCCATATGTTTCCCAATGCAATGAAAGTTCCTCTTGCTTTTTGTATTCTTATTTTGATATCGCTGTCTGTCCTTCCAACTTTGTCTATATTACGTCCAAGATATGTTTACGATTCTACATCTTTTGGTGGTGTTTCTTCAAGTTCAACCTTGTTATCATTTCTTGCATTTATTCTCACAATCTTTATCTTTTCCCTGTATATTTTCAGGCCCACTTGTTGTGACCCCTCATCGAGAATTTTCATTTTCTCTTGCATCTGATTATGGTTATGGGACAGAAGAGCCAAGTCATCTGCAAAATCCAGATCATCAAGCTGTTTAGTCAGATTCCACTGATTCCATTTCTGTTGTGTGATGTCGATGTTTTCATAACCCAATCTATTGCTAGTAAGAAAAGAAATGGAGACAAGAGGCATCCCTGTTTCACTCCCGCCGTAATCCTAAACGGTTCTGTAAGTTGTCCTTCATGAAGAGCTCTGCATGTCATGTCTTCATAGGTCTTCTTTATTAAGTTAATGGTCTTCATGGGAACTCATCAATTCCCAAAGCAATTCTCTGTCTACACTGTCAAATGTCTGTTCATAGTCCACGAATCCGATGTATAGCGGTAAATTCCATTTCAGACTTTGTTCAACTATTATTCTCAATGTGGCTATCTGGTCTGTACAGGATATATTTTGTCGAAAACCTGCTTGTTCATCTCTCATTTGCTTGGACTCTGTTAATCTCTCAAGGATGATTCTGTTTAATACTTTTTCCTGGCACTGATAGTAACATTATTCCTCTATAATGTGTGCACTCTTGTAAATTTCCCTTCTTATGCAACTTGTCCAGATAACCTTCCTTCCATTCTGCTGGTATTTCCTCTCTCTACCAGACTTTGCCAAGTAGTTTGTATAATATCTCTGTAGAGGTATCAATATCTGTTTTGATGGCCTCTGCTAGAATGCAATCTGGACCAGCTGCTTTTCCATCTTTCAGAAGCTTTATGGCTTTCTTTATTTCTTCTCTACTTGGTCGTTCACAGCTGATTTGTAGCTCCTCTTCTGCTGGCTGGATGTCTGGGGGATTAGTTGGAGCTGGTCTATTGAGAAGTTCCTCAAAATGTTCTGTCCCTCTCTTCATTTGTTCTCGTATATTACTAAGCAATTTTCAATTCTTATCTTTTATGAGGCCTTTTGCTTGCTTATATTTCACGTTAGTTTCTTTGTGTTGTTGTAAAGGTCCCTTTGGCTGCAGCTTCCTCTGCTTCACTTGCCAAATCATCAATATATTTCATCTTGTCTCTTTTGATGTTTCTTCTTACTTCTTTGTTTGCTTCTATGTACCCTTCATGAGCCTTGGCTTTGGAGCTTATGGTTTTGCTTCTGTTTAAATCTGCTTTCTTGTTATTCCTGTCTTCTATCTTACTAATGGTTTCTGTTGTTATCAATGCTTTGTGCTAATGTTCTCTTTTTCTCAGTACTTCTTCACATGTCTCGTTCCATATATGTTTTACTTGTTGCCAGTGGTCTTCCACATCTGTTTCATCTTCCAGCTGTTGGAGTACTTGATATTTGTTGGATACTGTGATTGAAAATGTCTCGTGTATTTCCTGATTTCTTAGATATCCCACATTATACTGTTGTCTATAGATATATGCTGTTGTATATTTCTTGAGTTTTAATTTTGTTTTAGCCAACAGAAGATGGTGGTCTGATACAACATCTGCTCCTCTACATACTTTCACGTCATGCAATGATGACCTAAACTTCTTACTTATGCATATGTGATCAATCTGATTCTCGGTTCTGTGGTCTGGTGATATCCTTGTCTCTTTATACATTCTTGTATGTGGAAATATGCTTCCTCCTATTGATAGTTGATTTGAAGCACAGAAGTTTGCTAATATTTCCCGATTCTCGTTCATCATACCTAATCCATGCTTTCCCATGATTTCTTCAAAGCCAGTGTTGTCTTGGCGGCAGTTGTTTAACAACCGATGACGTAAATCGGAATAGCCAAGACCGTCTATCTGTAAGCATAACGGCACCCAATGAAATAGATAATACAATATTAGATTAGCCAACCAAAAGGTGGTGAAATCGCCCACCACTCAGCGATAGCAAGATTTCACAAACCTGAAGTCAGTTGATCAAGAGAAGCCTACTTGCACGGACGTAGATTAGTACTCGGCACGGTGCAACCTGGCGCATCTCATACTAACTACACAAGTCCTTGGCCATCTAACATCTGATCTTGAAGCTATCAAGATATCAACGCCGTGTTAAGTAGATAATTTTTACATTATAGTGAGTTTTGATTCACCTAAGCACTGCTTCGAGTGATACTCTATTTTCATAACAAAATTTGGTTAGGCCATGTCAAAAGATTACCTTGAAACTAGAAGAAACGAAACTGAGCTTACAAACATTGAATTAACGCAAGGTTCCACCATCATTTACGCACAAAGTGGTTATACCTTAGAAACTTAAACAAAGAGAATCAGATGAAATATGTGTACCGCATTGGATAGAAGTACGTGGAGAAAAACTATATGTATATTACGACACTACCTTTTCTTGAAGATTAGTTAAATGCAATAATAATAATATATTTATTTATATTGATCCCAGAAGACTTCTTGCATAAATCCTGTTGAAAATTTAGAATTTCTCATTGGATTGAAAGTATGCTATTGAATGTCATCTCACAGAGGAATTTGGGAACAAACCTGGTAACTAATATCGTAAAGAATGTCTACTTCTGGTGGCACATCAGTAACTTAACTTGCACGACACAAAATTGAACCTATACCTCTCATAATTAAATCCCAATATATTCCCACTCGGTAACAAATCCAAACCACAGATTCTCCATACGAGGATATGAATCCTTCCGGCTTGACAGAGAGAGACACAAGGAAGGAGTACTTGTGTTAATCAGAAACTCCTTACCTAAAAGAGAGCTTTATGTTTCTATAAAGTGGAAATTATTGGAGCTGACATTAGGATAGATGACCAGACCATAAGAGTGTACCACTTATATGTCACCTCAGATAGAGATCTTTCACTAGCAACTATGGACATTAGGATAGATGACCAGACCATAAGAGTGTACCACTTATATGCCACCTCAGATAGAGATCTTTCACTAACAACTATGGACATTAGGATAGATGACCAGACCATAAGAGTGTACCACTTATATGTCACCTCAGATAGAGATCTTTCACTAACAACTATGGATATTAGAATAGATGACCAGACCATAAGAGTGTACCACTTATATGTCACCTCAGATAGAGATCTTTCACTAGCAACTATGGACATTAGAATAGATGACCAGACCATAAGAGTGTACCACTTATATGTCACCTCAGATAGAGATCTTTCACTAACAACTATGGACATTAGGGTAGATGACCAGACCATAAGAGTGTACCACTTATATGCCACCTCAGATAGAGATCTTTCACTAACAACTATGAACATTAGAATAGATGACCAGACCATAAGAGTGTACCACTTATATGTCACCTCAGATAGAGATCTTTCACTAACAACTATGGACATTAGGATAGATGACCAGACCATAAGAGTGTACCACTTATATGTCACCTCAGATAGAGATCTTTCACTAGCAACTATGGACATTAGGATAGATGACCAGACCATAAGAGTGTACCACTTATATGTCACCTCAGATAGAGCGATGTTATGTATAGAGGTTCGCACTAATGACCTGTCATTGAAACATCATTTTTTGGTGATGCGTAGATGGCAGTGAGGACAGTGTAATTCGCTTGCATAGCTAGGCGGGGTTGTCGCACGGAAGGTCCAGGGTTCAAATCCTGGGTAAGCCACTCATGTCTGTAGTTTTTCTGTTGTCTAGTGTTCTACTTCTTTATTTCCTATGAGTGCCTTATAACATACCTTTATATTTGTTTCATATTAATTTACTGTTTACAGGCCTCGTGGTTTCCCTTCCTTGTGTGTTATAAATGTTTATACAATACCAAACCTACCCTCTGTCCTGTTCTTACTGTTCTAAGTCTACTATCATACTAGGCACAGTATTAACTCGTTGACTCCATAATTATTTTCCATCCTGTGGCGTAATTTTAATTCTTGATCGACTAAAAACAACGCTCAGAGAGTTGTTTTGGCACGGGTGTCAAATCTGACCAACGCTCTGAGCGTTGTTCCGGAGTCAAAGAGTTAAGGTCTTTGCCTTGTTGGACTGACCAATACTGATACATAGGGTAACAACAGAAGTGATTGCGTCATTAATAGGCTGAACTGCCTATGGTAAACTTCCGATGTTATGTATAGAGGTTCGCACTAATGACCTGTCATTGAAACATCATTTTTTGGTGATGCGTAGATGGCAGTGAGGACAGTGTGATTCGCTTGCATAGCTAGGCAGGGTTGTCGCACGGAAGGTCCAGGGTTCAAATCCTGGGTAAGCAACTCATGTCTGTTGTTTTTCTGTTGTCTAGTGTTCTACTTCTTTATTTCCTACGAGTGCCTTATAACATACCTTTATATTTGTTTCATATTAATGTACGCAGTGTGCATTTAGTTTATATGCATACATTTTTTTGAGTTCCATACGTCCACAGCTAGTAGTGAGTTCCGAATGTACACAGTTTGTATTAACAATTCAAGATGATTTGACAGTACCAAATATCTGCTTGATAGCAGGGAAAGAAAATGTGACGCCCAAAGAAAAGCACGTAATTTATTCCACTCAAAAATGTAAATAAATAATGCCGGAGAGGAAAAGAGTTTCGATCCAATATTTATTAGACAAAGGTTGCATATGTACACAGTTTAACTGAGTTCCACATGTACACCATTTATATTGAGTTCCACATGTACAAGTTTGTACTGAGTTACATATGATCACAGTTCTTATTGAGTTCCATATGTCCGCAGTTTGTATTGAATTCCATATGTACACAGTGTGTATTGAGTTTCATTTGCACACAGTTTGCAGTGAGTTCCATATGTACATATTTTTTTTAGTTCCATATGTGCACAGTTTGTATTGAGTTCCGTAAGTACACAGCTTGTATTGAGTTACATGTGTACACAGTTGTATTGAGTTCCATATGTACACAGTTTTATTGAATTCCATATGTACACAGTTTATATTGAGTACCATATGTACACAGTTGTATTAGGTGCCATATTTACACAGTTTGAATTGAGTCTCATATGTACACAGTTGAATTGAGTTCCATATGTACATAGTTTTTATTGAGAACCATATGTACACAGTTGTACCATATGTGTACAATATGTACACAGTTTTATAGATTTCCATATGTACACAGTTTGTATTTAGTTCCATATGAACACAGTTGGTGTTGAGTTCCATATGTGCTGTGATAAAAGACTGCCAAAGCCGTATAGCCTTAGACAAACATAAGTTGACGTAGGTCTTTGTGACACCCCTACGGCATTGTCCATCGAAAGCCCTACACAAGCAGTTAATAAGTCTGCTTCATCAAGAAGTACATCAAAATCTCCAGCAAAGCAGCGCTGGATTAACCATTAAGCAATATAAGCACGTGCTTAGGGCATCAACGAAAAGGGGGGCACCACAGATTTTTTTCCAGTGCCGCCTGCCGGATGCAAATGTTGCAGCTGAACCAAGGCCCACAAAAAGGGGGCCTCACAATAAATGACAAATAAAATATATATATGCAATAAAAATATTAATAATAATAAAATAGTTCTATCATACTATTCATATAATTATAGTACTGAAGAGGTTCATGATATATTTTAAACTTTGAAATACAACAAAATTAGAATATGGCAACTTCCACACGGAACAACCTCAATGGCTCGATGCTCGCTCAGCCGTGAATCAGTGACAGTTGTGCGACAGCCGTGAATCAGTGACAGTTGTGAGACAGCTACTGCCAGTAGGAGGTACGTGATGGTCTGTGTCTTGATATAGCCAATGAGTGTTGTTAACTATTGAGTGCTGTAATCCGCAGTTTACATTGCTTACGCAAAACAGTAATGAGTACACTGATCGTCATAAAACACCTCGAAAATTCGAAACTTAGCCTATGCTATATTGTTCTTAAAGCAGGTCCAGGTGGCTAAGCTTTAGTGAATTTCCAAAGTCAATTCATTGTCTTCCTTACTTACTTACTTAGTCATTCCCTTTCTACCGTGAGGTGTAGAGCTTTGGAAGAGAGAGCTCCAGACTATCCTATGGGCTGTCTTCCTCCAGGCCTGGTTCCATTCTAGTCCTCGGTCCTTCAAAGATTGTCAGTGTCCTCCCAACGGACTCTGCATCGTCTTGGGGTTCATTGAGTTCCAATTATCCAAATACTAGAGTTCAGTATGTTTGACTGTCTTACTTGCTTTTGTCTGCATGAATTTCAGTGTTTTTCTAATCCTTAAAAATATATATGATTCTTATTCTTTGCGTTTTTGTTTTTATTTTTACTTCTGTATTTTTCAGACCCCAAGATGAAACGTGTTCAATTAAGTGGTGCACAAAGGAGAAGACTAGCAAATACTAAGAAGAATTACATTTAGACAACAAGAGTCTCACGTTGAGACCAAAATGGGTCAAAAATGGCTCAGCATTTTTTCGTCATAATGTATTATTGATATTTGTTTCCAGTCTTTTAAAATGAGTCAAGAAAATAACAAGTTTTAGCTTTTTATCACCTGTAAATTTTCGCCAGTCAATGAACTTTTTATCTTGAGCAAAATGAGGTTTACAAGCAAAACAGTAAACTGACCCTTTGATGGTGAATACAATAACCACTCTCTCTTGTATTAGTCCACCATTAGCTTTTGCCCCAAAGAAAAGTTTTTGTGAACAGTATATTGCCGGTTTGCCACCATTAAAAATAGGCTTTGTAAATGGCCCCTGTGGTGTTGACATTCAATGGTCCACAATTCTTTGTCCAATACGCCACATCATTAGCAGGGAAATCGAGTTTACAACGCTCTTTCAGTTGCTTTATTTGATTTATCTTTTGCAGACTGAATCATTTCACCATAGTCCAGCAGACTGAATCATTTCCTGTTAGTCCAGCAGACTGAATATCATTTCACCATAGTCCAGTAGACTGAATCAATTCCACCATAGTCCAGCAGACTGAATCATTTCACCATAGTCCAGTAGACTGAATCATTTCACCATAGTCCAGCAGACTGAATTTTCACCATAGTCCAGTAGACTGAATCATTTCACCATAGTCCACAGACTGAATCATTTCACCATAGTCCAGTAGACTGAATCAGTCCACCATAGTCCAGCAGACTGATCATTTCACCATAGTCCAGTAGACTGAATCATTCCACCATAGTCCAATCCAGACTGAATCATTTTCACCATAGTCCAGTAGACTGAATCATTTCACCATAGTCCAGCAGACTGAATCATTTCACCATAGTCCAGTAGACTGAATCATTTCACCATAGTCCAGTAGACTTTCATTTTCAGAAATGATTTCAACTTCAGACTGTCTTGTAAATCAACTTGTATCAACATTTGCAGTAGAGACATCAAGAGAATTTACAGGTTGCGTGAGATCAGTAGTGCGGCATGTGCTAGTTGAACCAGCCTGTGACACCTCATTGACCTCAACGTCATCATGATATTCTGACCTTGAAGGGAACGAAGTGGTAGTGGTGTCCATTTCTGATAACGGAGATTGGTTCGGATCCGGAAGGTCATGTTGTCTAACTTGTGTCAACAAAATTAGTCAGCTTTCAAGTCTTGGCCACTAAATCCAAAGCATTTTGTCGTTCTTCTTCCTCGTTCGCCTTCAGACCTCCACATTTATGACTCTAATGAAGGCAGTAGTCACCTCAATGTTCCCGACATCTCCAAACAGTTTTTCCTTGACAGAAGTCCGTTGTTGTCATATGCTACTCCGTTCATTTCTGTAGGTTGGGCAGTACTGCAGCAGGTGTTCGACTGTCATCGGGCTGGTACCGCAGGTGCAGAGATCTGTTGCACCAATTTTGTATTTGTGGTATAGATGGTATCTCAATCTGTTGTGTCCAGTGCGTAGCCGAAAAATGATGACCTGTTCTTTCCTGGACAGTTGATGATATGCATCATTTTTCAAAAGGTCCGTGTGCTCTCTTTCCCATTTGGACTTGAATGTAGCCTTTATAGTAGTCTTTGCCGTTGCGTAAGTTGTCTCTATATCATTTTGTTGTAGGCACCTCCTACTTTAGCAAGTTTGTCTGCCTCCTTATTTCCTGGTATGTTGCAATGGGTTGGTATCCATTGGATAGTGCACTTGTTGAAGCATTTGGCCAGTCTTTCAAGAGAGATTATCAGATCTTTCAATCCTTTAGCATGGTATCTCTTCAGCGCAGATATTACTGAGAGGTCATCTGTAAAGATTACTATCTGTTTTTCTGCCTGTGCTTTGCATTCAATAAGAGTTTCCGCTGCCTGTTTCAGGGCTTCTGCTTCAGCACTGAAGTTATTGCAGTATTTGCCAGTGGCAATTGCCATAGAGTGGATTCTATTCTTTAATTTTATGAGGATGCCGGCACCCCCATTTTCAACTGCATTTTTTGCTGAACCATCAGTATATGCATGTGTCCAAAGCTTTGCTGGGAATTTTTGGTCAATATACTTGTTGCTATACACTTTCTTTGTGTTTCTGCCTGTGTTCCCTTACTTTCAATGCCTGGAATATCAGATTTTAACTCAGGAAAGCATCTTATTTTCCACAGTGGGATAGTTGTGCTTGTTGGTATTTTTTTTGCAACTGAGCTTGCTAGCATGGAATTTTTGCTAATTTTTCTTTTGCTTGGGCCACAAAGTTAGTTCGCTTGAGCCTGCGTCTTCCTAGCCTATTCATTATTTGGAACATGGGGTGTCCTTCGAGTCTCTTAAATTTTTCGGCTTGTTGTAGGACTCTGCTGTCACGTCTATCCTCCATTGACTGTAGCCCTATAATGGTTTCCATACAGTTGATTTTTGTGGACTTTAGGGCCCCTGTTATAATACGTGCTGCTTGGTTTTGGAGTCTGTTTACTCTGTCAAAATGTGACTTTGTTGCAGTCGACCAATCTGTGATTGCGTATTCCACAGCAGGTCTGTTTCTGCCTGTGTACAGCTTTTTGAGGATATTCTCATCAACACCCCATGTGGTACCAGCTAACTTTTTCATGATGGCCATGCGAAGTTTTGCCCTTAGCTGTATTTTGTTTATCTGTGATATTTCCACTTTTGATTTTTAATTTTTTTTTTCATTTCATTTTGCTTCTCACAAAAAAACAATAATTACAATTTATTACCCAAATGGCAGTTATTGCCCCTTGTCTTGACCTTTGTAACATGATTATCTGATAGATACACGTGTGGATTTATTCTTTTAAAGGGAAGTTACGTTTATATCTGTACGCTAGAAGCATTGGTACTTTTGTTATTGTCTCTCTTCATCAGCCACTGTCACAAACGGGAGACCAAGTTGACAAGTGTAGATAGGTTATGAGACAACGTTGACAAGTGTAGATAGGTTATGAGACAAAGTTGACAAGTGTAGATAGGTTATGAGACAAAGTTGATGATCCTGGACTTAGATAGGATACGCATTAAGGAAACCTGTTGGTAGCATTACAAAACAGTCCATGTTCTGGAATGACCAGAGTAAGAGATGTAAAGATAGGCCAGACAACACACGTAGACATTAACTGGTGACAGAAGTAAAAGTGATAAAGTAAAGATGGAAAGATCTTGAGAGAATGGCACAAGACGGGAGAACCTGACTGTTAAGTTATTTTATATTCATGGAAAGGGGGGAGGGGGTTTAAATATTTGAGACCCTCACTTGCACGTCAAGTATTTTTTAGACGCACATTTGAGCGCATCTAGGTTAATTGTATGTTATATTATTTGCGTACGACCGTGCACCATTATTTAACGGGTATGGCGCCGTATGTCGCGGTGATTTGTTGCTATACAGGCAACGTACTTGAGGCAGAATCCAGATAACTAGCGTCGGGTATAGACGTGAGTGATTATGGTGCTCTTACCCAAGTCTAGGGAAGACACGAATATGTAGCAATTATGATCATCTGAAAGATGAATACACTCTTCTTGAGGGAACTATGCCAAGAAGCTTGTAATTTGAATATTTAGCTAGAAACGGCTCGTTTTAAGTATTTTGCGTCTGATACTTGGTCTCCTGTAACGTTATGGCAGAGCTTCAACTTGACCAGATATGTCAAGTTGCTAGTGCGTCCAACTAACACTAGAAGCTGATTGAAGTGTTACCGTGGGTGTATATGTTGATTCAATTATAAGGCATATATGTTCAAGTTTCTTGTGTGTTTGTTTATTGTATCACTCAAGTCAAGATACTGGTGTACTGCCAGAGATAGTTATTCTTGATGATGTTTGTACCCAAGTTCGTTCCAGAATTCCTCTGTGGTGTTTAATGTGTTGTGACTTTTATTAGCATACTCCTCTTTGTTCACTATTTACTGTAAAACCTTCAACAGGAGGTGGTCAAGAAAGTCTTCAGAGATCCAGTAAAACAGTTTATTATCTTGCATATACAATCCAAACAAAGTCACTTGCATGCATTCACAAATCCTTATAAAAATGCGTCTGTGTGGTTATTTATTATTTCTTCCTGTATTAGTATCCGAGTTGCGGTAAGTATTTTTGCTTAGTTCCTTTTCGTTTGCTTCTTAGATTTATCCGACTCAGGGGTAAATGACAGTTGAGCCTCTACCTCTTTTATGATTTGAGCTAATTAGACATTTAAGAGCTCCGTTTCATTTCTTATAAGTTCAGATCGTTTTCCCGACATTTAGGCATTTTTCTGGATTAATTAGGTTTTATTCTGAAAAATGAAAAAGTCACACGAATCTGTACTTACAGGTAATATGAATTCCCAACTTTATAAAACTTATATGCTTCACACAGAGTTGATATCTTGATAACTTCAAGACCAGCAGTTATATGGACTAGGGCTACGTCCGTACAAACTGGCTTCTGTAGATCAACTGATTTTGGATATGCGAAATCTGCCATCGCAGCGTGGTGTGCGCTTTTACCAAATTTTTGGTTGGTTAATCTAATACTTCTTTATTTATTTTATTGGGTCGCATATGCCTACCGATGGAGGGCCTCGGATATTCCGATTTACATCATCGGTTGCTAAGCAACTCCCGCCAAAAGATAGCTTTGAGTTACTATTTAACCTAGTTTCGACTTGTTTCAGTTTCCATCTGATACTAGCGTAACTCGAGTCTTTATTTCAACAAAACCTCGTAACTATTCTTCCTAATCTAACTGATAACTATTAGCACGAATGGTGATATGGTATCACTTCGTCAGAGCATGTATACTACCAATCCGTTAACCTTGATGTGGTAACGGTTAGTGCAGTCGTTCAACGTCTTTGGTGAATTGTAATTGTGCTATGTACATTTTCCTACCGTGACCATTGCTGATGAAGAATGTCTGTAAACTACTGATGTAAAGTTTCGTCATGAATAAATATGTTGTTAACACTAACTCTTCCAACGAGTATAGTGTTTATCCGTGCCAACTGGTCATTATGTATTGACCCATCTTGCTTCGTTACCGGGTCCATATTTCATTAACCAGATCATCATCATACGCCAAGGAACCGGCCCACATTATATTCGCGTTACTAAGAAATACGTCGGCCACATGTTGTAAGCCCGACAGCCCTGACAACATCAGTGACAGTCCAGTAAAAAAAAACTACCGGTAACACTGACACACATTTTGAGTAGGTCTATGCTCCTTCAGGAATTGAAGGATAATGGTGATAACGAGTTAATAGAAAACGGCAAATAAGAGTGGGCACATATAGGTGAAATAAAAAGTATAAAAACACAAACGACAGAAAAAGATAATTAAGAAAAAGACAGATAAGACGAGGTCAAACGAAGACTAAATAAGCAAGTAAAGTAGAGAGGTTTGCATTATTGTGTTCAGTTGTACTAACTAGTTTCTTAGCTAGTCTCTGACAGTACCAGTACATAGATTTATATTATTACGTTCAGTTGTACTAACTAGTATCTTAGCCAGTTTCTGACATCCAGTACATAGATTTAAATTATTGTATTCAGTTGTACTAACTAGTTTCTTAGTTAATCTCAGACGGTACCAGTACATAGATTTGTGTTATTGTATTCAGTTGTACTAACCAGTTTCTTAGTTAGTCTCTGACAGTACCAGTAAGCTCATATTACTCGCACTTTCTTCAGCTCTCTGTCACTGGCATAGTACATATTCGGGTGACAATTGGGGGGAGGGGTTGTGCTAGACCTCTGTCGGTGAAGCGTTATTTTAGTAATGCTTAGCTGGCAGAGTGGATAGTGGCGATTCTGTTGTGTGTTATTTGTTTATTTATTTGCTGTTTACAGGTTTCAGGTTTCCCCTCCTTATATGTTTATACGTTTAAAAGTGTAGTATCCTCAGGATTAAAGGTATTTCCCCCACCCCCTCATCCTTTTCCTACTGAAAACTCAGAATAGGTCGGTTACAAACATTCACTAAAATTATAAACTGTGTGAGATAGGAACGTGACCTTTTCTTTAAAGTCAAGTTGACATTTCGGTAAAACATCATTTAGTTTGAATGTTCTACCACTCTGTTGATGGGACTGTAGAAAACAGATTATCTGGCAGAGATAAAATTTACATCCAGGCTGTACGCTTTCTAAATTAAAAATACTCGGAAACCTGAAAACAGACATGATTTTATCAAGGTCGATCTTTAGAGAGCTCAGTGTTTCTAAAGTAGATCTTCACAGCTCGTGAGTTACCTTCCGCTTCAGTAGTACCTTACTAGCAAACAACCGTCATTATTAAATTCACCATCTCTCACCCCTTTCCCTTATTTTAGATTTTATATTATAACTTTTCGTGACGTTTTGAACTGATGTGAAGATTTAAATGTAATGCCATCGTAAACATTGTATATAGATTTGGATTATTGTGTCCAGTTGTATTAATCAGTTTCAAATCAAGTCTCTGACAGAACCAGTAAGTTCAAAATACTTTCTGCTTATGTGTGAAGTCTCACTTAAAATATTAAATTGTCTGAATATATAGTACTAGTAAGATGGGATGTTGACAACTATTTCTTCAACACTCTAGATTTAATTGTAATTCAACTTATTAATCATAATGACAGCAGATGTTATTTAATATCATATCATAGAACTAATTTTGGACATTTCTCTAGGTGGGTCAGTGATGTGTTTAGAGACTGGAATAAAACTGTGAATCCTATGAACCATGTAAACATGTTGCATAATACATGTAAGGGAGGTAATTGTCTTGCAAGGGAAACAACAAAGGTGTGAGCAATCATAACAGTTAAGCGTTATACATATTTTAGTTCGAAATAAAGCAACATTATGTTTTAAAGATATATCAAAGCGTACTAAGCAATAACAGATTCTTACAATAATGTTTCTTTTCTGTGCAGTTCTGATTCTAAAAATTGTTGTGCTTTATTAAAACAATAAATTGACACACTAGATTGCTTACTTGGGCAGCCTGTATTTGTTTAAACGTGTATCTCTTTACGCAATTGAAGAATTCCAGACTTTCTTTGTCATCTACAAATAACTCCTCCCAGGCACAAAGTGCCTTCAACACTATAAAACTGGTTTGGTGTGTTCACATTGTATGGCACTGTCACATATTCTCGCCTGATTTTGTTCTCGTCCCGACAACTGCACTAAGCTAGGCGCTTCAGTCGTAACCTCTCAGAACGTCTCGAGGCAGGATCCTCTATCGGCTTCAGGGCATACCAGCTGTAGTGAAAATTCGAATACATATATATAAATTAGAACATAAATATAAAGCATAAAGCAAATATATGAAAGAAAGAAAAATGGTGAAAGACCAGTGCTTTCCCAATAGCGTACGCCTGCGTTGTGGAACGCCATAATGGCTGAACAAGAGATCCCCTTTTTCTATTTCGTCTGCATAAACTCTACGTAAAGCCTACACGCGTTTCTAAAAATAAAACTGGTACTGTATTTCTTAGAAGACCTTGATATGCAAACTGCATAATGACCTAGATACAATACTAGCATTAATCTAATTATACACACAAAGTTGACCTAGAAAGACAGACGGGCTTAGAAGAGAGAGAGAGAGAGAGAGAGAGAGAGAGAGAGAGAGATGCACGGAGGAACGCATGCAGTTGAGCCACTCGCTGTGTGTCGCATCGAAGCCATCTCGCACTTCGTGTATGGCCTGATTTTTTCAAATAAACAGTGTTGCAAAAACTTAAGATTTAACAAAAGGTCTCGACTCAATCTTAGCTCTTATTGGGAAACATGACATTCTACTGTTTTATGTCTAAGCTCCTGACTTTATTCTGACAGTACAGAAGACATCCCCTTAGTATGGAAGTGAACGGTGGTAACAGCAAATACACGACTATCCTAGAAAAATACATATTTTGAACGAAGCCACTTAGCCCCTTTAAAAGCATATCTTCGGGTTCCTGGAGACTTATGGACAAAGAATATGTACTTAGTTGTCTAAATAGTCTATTAATTAACAAATTATAGCCAAAATACTATAGTGGGGTTGACTGACAGCACAAGATCATATCTGCTTATATTTTTTTATGGCATGTTTGGAAAACCCTGCTTTGGGGGAAATGAGGCCGACAAGTTAGATACGATTTGATTGGCTGTAGTAAAATGTAAGACACAACCTTATTGGTCGAACTGCAAATACAAATTTTGTTGTTAATGGAAACGTGTAGGATGGATAGTTTTTTTCAAAGGCTCATGTAAACATGGCCTGATTGGTTAGAACGTTAGATATGGTCAAATAGAAGCGTCAGTTCACTGCCATTTTGTGATAATAAATTCTGTGAAAAGCAAGTACGTTGAGCACAGGCTAAGAATTTTCTAATAAAGGAAAAGCCTGGAAAGCGGCAGATCAAAATTGTGCCAGAATTCATCGCCAGTCAACGTTACTTGTGTAATATTTCCTTGAATTGTGGGACCGTGGTACTGATGTTAATATAGCAGCACATGGTCTGAGCCTTGCTTGATCCAGAACTCTGGCAGCAGACTCCTTGTCCAAGATATCGGCCATTGTGGATCTTATAGCAAACTAAGAAGCAAGCGAGCAGAGGATACAGTTTGCCTGCAGCAGCTATTTGAGCTAAGAAATTGTCCGCACGAACAGAGCTCACCTTTGAATAAAAATCCCCCTGAATTGACTTTTGTATAATAAAGGGGACAGAAACTTTAAAATAGAAACTGTGAATCCTTCAATAATATTTCCACCAGTGCAGACATATGAAGTCATGGTGACAATCAACAACTTAGCTCTACAAGCCAGTATTACCTCATAGTACTACATCACAACACTACACTCATATTATAAGAATATTATATGTCAGGACAAAGATCCTTTGTATAAAATTTTGTACATAACATTGCGTTTCCATTTGATTGTGATTCCTGATTCACTTTGTAGTCGGATCAGGATATCTCTACATTGAGAAATTCAATACATTTGTTAAATTTTAACCCTTGATTTAATAAGATAAATTTTAGAGTGTTATGTGTTTGTGACTGTCATATTGTTGTCAATTGTGAGGATCTTAACTTAGATGTTTATCTGGTTGTTGAGTGTTGTGTACTTGCAATTCATCACTATCATAACCCTAGACATTAAACGTAGTCATCACAAAATTCAAGAATAAGTCTGATTGAGGTTTAAATGTGGCAGCAAGTAAGGTCCTCTGTAATACACCAAACTAATTAGATACAGAGACCTTCACAGCTGATCTCAGTCAGTACACTAAGTCCCCTATAAATATATTTATATAATCCCAACTCACCACATATATTGGGGACCTGGTTTCCGGGATTTTGAACCTTCTCCTAGCACATATAATTGGGAGTAGTTCACTTCAGGGAATAATAAAAATTTAAAAGGTATTCTTGGTTGGAAAATAAATAAGGTTGAGCTCTCAAGTGCTTGTGGTTGTCCTTAGTTTAATTAGTCATAGATAGAATTGTTTGGTTAAACATTGTATAAATTTGCCTGTTAGAAAATGGCAGACCTGGCAAAGTTTCGATCTGCTGCTGCGCAGGCTGCTAAAGAATTGGGAATGGAGGGGCAAATTATGATTGCTTATTGTTGCGCAAGAATGTCGCAACGTATTCTGTGTACTTTATATTTTTCTTATGCAAAGGGAAATAACTCGTGTAATTGTATGTCACTTTTACTTACAACAGTTTTGGTTTCTTGTTGGCGTTCGGTTGCCGATAAGTTTGTTTGAGCGATCTTAAGTCATGTCCATATATGGAGCGATCTTAAGTCATGTCCATGTATGGAGCGCTCGTGCCCACTTTTCTTGATAACATTTGGCAACTTGCAAGGTTTCCGATTCCTACCCTTTTAAGGCTCGATCGAGAAGGTACTATCTTCGTATATTATCTGAACTGTATTCGAATCGCGCGTTTCTGCGCATGTCTAAGTTTTTGGTTGTTGTCTGAACGGGATTTCCGCCCGCAGTCTGTGGCAGATTCGTTCGAGAGCAAGACGACTGTTTTGGCAGCGTCTGTGCTTATTCTATCAGGAAATGGAGTCCTCTATACATTGTTTGTTCCTTTGAGATGATATCTCTCTTGTGATTCGAAGCGCCTGGAGGCGTGTGAGTTATGTGGTTTATTTCCTGAAGAAAAGGTAATGACATTTTGAATAACATTATCGCCATCTTTCGAGATTGACATTATTTGTAGCCTGCTTATTGAAGAGTCTACGTTATGAGAAGTTTCTCAGCTCACGAATCACGTACATTGTTATGCATCGGGTTGATGCATGTCCTAAGGACTATTTACTTGTTGAACTCTGCTGCTTGATCTAGGTTTGATACTTCCAGGATTCCGTATGACGATGTCTTGGAGAATGCTGTATGTTGATTTCTTGTAGAATATAGCGGGTAAGGGACCCCGTGTATGCTGGCACCAGACCAAACCAGCTTATGGCCACCAAATGTTGCGTAATAAATATATGTTGTTGTTGCGTGGTATTTATTATTTGCCACACAAGGTTGAGGGTGTCATATTTCTTCTACTTGCCAAAGGTAAGGTAATGCTGGCACTTGAAGCGTGGTGTATCACCTTCAGACACCAGGGATGATAAAGGCGTAATAATATGGTGTCTTTAGTCTGGTATGTATGAATGATGTGAGTGTGGAGTTTAACAGCTACAGTTTCAAACAGGGACGTCACATCGACTCATAACGTAAAATGTCAAGGAATCTTTGAACAGCAAGTGACGTTTTCATAATGTATTGTGGACGCCACAATGACGAGGTGCATAGACTTTAATATGCAGATATTTTACGTGTACGGTAGAACAGTCATCATTACATTGACATAGTCAGCACAACCTCAGCAAGACAAGCATCATCTTCTGAAGTACATAATAACAATCCGTGTCCTCAAAGTTCCTTTAGTCAAAAAAGGTATCAAACCTAGATCGAGCAGCAGAGTTCAACAAGTAAATAGTCCTTAGGACATGCATCAACCCGATGCATAACAATGTACGTGATTCGTGAGCTGAGAAACTTCTCATAACGTAGACTCTTCAATAAGCAGGCTACAAATAATGTCAATCTCGAAAGATGGCGATAATGTTATTCAAAATGTCATTACCTTTTCTTCAGGAAATAAACCACATAACTCACACGCCTCCAGGCGCTTCGAATCACAAGAGAGATATCATCTCAAAGGAACAAACAATGTATAGAGGACTCCATTTCCTGACAGAATAAGCACAGACGCTGCCAAAACAGTCGTCTTGCTCTCGAACGAATCTGCCACAGACTGCGGGCGGAAATCCCGTTCAGACAACAACCAAAAACTTAGACATGCGCAGAAACGCGCGATTCGAATACAGTTCAGATAATATACGAAGATAGTACCTTCTCGATCGAGCCTTAAAAGGGTAGGAATCGGAAACCTTGCAAGTTGCCAAATGTTATCAAGAAAAGTGGGCACGAGCGCTCCATACATGGACATGACTTAAGATCGCTCCATATATCGACATGACTTAAGATCGCTCAAACAAACTTATCGGCAACCGAACGCCAACAAGAAACCAAAACTGTTGTAAGTAAAAGTGACATACAATTACACGAGTTATTTCCCTTTGCATAAGAAAAATATAAAGTACACAGAATACGTTGCGACATTCTTGCGTAACAATAAGCAATCATAATGTGCCCCTTCATTCCCAATTCTTTAGCAGCCTGCACAGCAGCAGATCGAAACTTTGCCAGGTCTGCCATTTTCTAACAGGCAAATTTATACAATGTTTAACCAAACAATTCTATCTATGACTAATTAAACTAAGGACAACCACAAGCACTTGAGAGCTCAACCTTCTTTATTTTCCAACCAAGAATACCTTTTAAATTTTTATTATTCCCTGAAGTGAACTACTCCCAATTATATGTGCTAGGAGAAGGTTCAAAATCCCGGAAACCAGGTCCCCAATATATGTGGTGAGTTGGGATTATATAAATATATTTATAGGAGACTTAGTGTACTGACTGAGATCAGCTGTGAAGGTCTCTGTATCTAATTAGTTTGGTGTATTACAGAGGACCTTACTTGCTGCCACATTTAAACCTCAATCAGACTTATTCTTGAATTTTGTGATGACTACGTTTAATGTCTAGGGTTATGATAGTGATGAATTGTAAGTACACAACACTCAACAACCAGATAAACATCTAAGTTAAGATCCTCACAATTGACAACAATATGACAGTCACAAACACATAACACTCTAAAATTTATCTTATTAAATCAAGGGTTAAAATTTAACAAATGTATTGAATTTCTCAATGTAGAGATATCCTGATCCGACTACAAAGTGAATCAGGAATCACAATCAAATGGAAACGCAATGTTATGTACAAAATTTTATACAAAGGATCTTTGTACTGACATATAATATTCTTATAATATGAGTGTAGTGTTGTGATGTAGTACTATGAGGTAATACTGGCTTGTAGAGCTAAGTTGTTGATTGTCATCATGACTTCATATGTCTGCACTGGTGGAAATATTATTGAAGGATTCACAGTTTCTATTTTAAAGTTTCTGTCCCCTTTATTATACAAAAGTCAATTCAGGGGGATTTTTATTCAAAGGTGAGCTCTGTTCGTGCGGACAATTTCTTAGCTCAAATAGCAGCTGCAGGCAAACTGTATCCTCTGCTCGCTTGCTTCTTAGTTTGCTATAAGATCCACAATGGCCGATATCTTGGACAAGGAGTCTGCTGCCAGAGTTCTGGATCAAGCAAGGCTCAGACCATGTGCTGCTATATTAACATCAGTACCACGGTCCCACAATTCAAGGAAATAGTACACAAGTAACGTTGACTGGCGATGAATTCTGGCACAATTTTGATCTGCCGCTTTCCAGGCTTTTCCTTTATTAGAAAATTCTTAGCCTGTGCTCAACGTACTTGCTTTTCACAGAATTTATTATCACAAAATGGCAGTGAACTGACGCTTCTATTTGACCATATCTAACGTTCTAACCGATCAGGCCATGTTTACATGAGCCTTTGAAAAAAACTATCCATCCTACACGTTTCCATTAACATTTGCTGTTACTTTCGTTCAACAATTGTATTTTTCTAGGATAGTCCGTTCATTTGCTGTTTATCGTATTTCACTTGCTAAGGGGATGTCTCAGTACTGTCAGAAATAAATGTCAGGGCTTAGACATAAAACCAGTAGAATGTCATGTTTTCCCAATAAGAGCTAATCATTGAGTCGATCCTTTTTGTTAAATCTTAAGTTTTTTGCAACACTGTTTAGGGTATTGACCCCAAAACATGCCATACACGAAGTGCGAGATGTCTTTCGATGCGACACACATCTTAAATGTGCTCCAACTGCATGCGTTTCCTCCGTGCATCTCTCTCTCTCTATCTATCTCTCATCTCTCTCTCTCTCTCTTCTAAGCCCGTACCACCCTGACCTTTCTAGGTCAACTTTGTGTGTATAATTAGATCACCAATGCTAGTATTGTATCAAGGGTCATTAGTGGCAGATTTTGCATATCAAGAGTCCTTCAAGAATACAGTACAACCAGTTTTTATTTTTCTAGTCAATCTCGTCGTATTGCTATACAGTATACCAGTTTTATTGCAACACGAATAGAAACCAGGGGATGATTCTCAATATGTACTGCTCAGCCATTAATAGTCATGGAGCGTCCCTGAAAGTTGAGCCACCAACGCAGTAGAATACATGCTATTACAAAAGAGCTAATATTGAGTCGACGCACTCATTTTTCTTTTGTCTAATTTCAGTATTTAAAATATGTTTGACAAGATATAAATGTTAAAAATCTACGCATAAACACAAATTGCGAGATTTTCTCTATAACTACAGCGGGTAAGCTCATACTGTCTAATGGTTTAACCGTAAATTCTCTCCGAACGCCTTCTACCAGACAAACTACCTCGTGGGCCGCTATACATGCAACTCTCTCTCACAGCACTCTTACTCTTCTAAGCCCGTTGTCCCATATATAATGATTACACCATAATGAATGTGTGTATAATAATTAAATAATATAAAGCTACTGTTATGTACAGCCCACTAGTGCATCAATTCAATGCACAGTTTGCTATTAAGTATGTTACATAAAAAGAAATAAATAAAATATACCGTATTTTATTTTTAGTGAAATAATAGGCTTAATAGAGTATATAATAGAATACGGATACGATGATATTATGAAAAAAAATAAATTTATGTGTTATGACCATATTTATAGTTCCTAGTTAGTTATACACCATGTAATTTTTTTTGGCCAATTTTCACTACCAAGCTGTATGCCCTGAAGGCCGTAAAGAGGAACCTCCTGCTCCTCCTGCGAGACGTTCCTGATATTACGACGAAAAGCCTAGCTCCCAGTGCATGTGTCGAGACGAGAACATTATCAGGCGAAGAAATAGTACAGTTATGCTTTCATAACAAAAACACGCAACAAAAAAAAAACACAAAACTTTATACAAAACAAAAATCCCAACAAACAAATTGCTCTACTTTTCAACCACCAAAAACAACACAAAAACAAACACAACACACCAATCAAAAATCAAAAAAAACAGCAAATAACCAAAACAAAACCAAACCTAAAAAAACATTTTCGACAACAACAGACAAACAAAAACCCCAAACCACAACCACCCCAACAAACAAACAAGCCACAATCAAAAACAAATCACAAAACACAAAAAACAAAAACAAAGCCATCAACAACAACAAAACCCAAAAACCAAAAAACCCCCAAAAAAAACAAAACAAACAAACCCAACCCACCCCAACAACCCCCAAAGTCCAACACAATCACCAAAGGTGGAACACTATTTGCAAACGAACACCTCACTAAAACTTTTCCACATTCACTATTTTTTTTTTTTTTTATTTTTTTTTTTTTTTTTTTTTTATTTTTTTTTTTTTTTTTGATGAGGTTTTTTTTTTTGTTGGGGGGTGGGGGGGGGTTATTTATTTTTTGATTTTTTTTTTTTTTTTTTTTTTTTTTTTTTTTTTTTTTTGTTTTTTTTCTTTTTTTGTTTTTTTTTGAAATATGCCTTTTTATTAATTTTTTTTTTTTTTTTTTTTTTTCCCCTCGCTTGCGGGCTTGAGCGTCGCCATATTTTTTCCCCTCGCATAGGTTGAGGTCGCATTAGGTCCCCGCGCCCAAACCACCGGCTTCTGGTCAAGACCACATGTCCCAACACACGAAGACCCAATGACACCATGTGCCAATGTAGTGGTACTTCTATGTTTTCTGTACACCAAGGACCTCATGACATTAAATGTCATGGTCTTCCCTGCTCCAAGACAACATGATCCCTTCCAAAATAAGCCCGGTTTCTAGTCATTTGGGTTGTACAGTCGTAAAAATGTAAACACCAAACCAGTTTTATAGTGATGAAGGCACTTTGTGCTGGGAGGGGTTATTTGTTAGATGACAAAAGAAAGTCTGGGATCACTCGATTGCGTAAAGAGATACACGTTTAAACAAATACAGGCTGCCCAAGTAAGCAATCTAGTGTGTCAATTTATTGTTTTAATAAAGCACAACAATTTTTGGAATCAAAACTGCACGGGAAAGGAACATTATTATAAGAATCTGTTATTGCTTAGTATGGTTTGATATATCTTTAAAACATAATGTTGCTTTATTTCGCATTAAAATATGTATAACGCTTAACTATTACAATTGCTCACAACTTTGTTGTTTCCCTTGCAAGATAATTACCTCCCTTACATGTATTATGCAACATGTTTACATGGTTCATAGGATTCAGAGTTTAGAGTTTTATTCCAGTCTCTAACACATCATCTGACCCACCTAGAGAAATGTCCAAAATTAGTTTCTATGATATGATATTAAATAACATGCTGCTGTCATTATGATTAATAAGTTGAAATTACAATTAAATCTAGAGTGTTGAGAACTTAGTTGTCCCAACATCCCATCTTACTAGTAAACTATATATTTCAACAATTTAATATTTTAAGTGAGGAACTTCACACATAATAAGCAGAATGTATTTTGAACTTACTGGTTCTGTCAGAGACTTGATTGGAAACTGATTAATACAACTGGACACAATAATCCAAATCTATATACAATGTTTTTACGATGGCATTACATTTAAAATCTTCACATCAGTTCAAAACGTCACGAAAAGTTATAATAGAAAATAAAATCTAAAATAAGGGAAAGGGTTTGAGAGATGGTGAATTTAATAATGACGGTTGTTTGACTAGTAAGGTACTACTGAAGCGGAAGGTAACTCTCACGAGCTGTGGAAGATCTACTTTAGAAACACTGAGCTCTCTAAAGATCGACCTTGATAAAATGATGTCTGTTTTTCAGGTTTCCGAGTATTTTTTAATTTTAGAAAGCGTACATCCTGGATGTAAAGTTTTATCTCTGCCAGATAATCTGTTTTCCACAGTCCCCCATCAACAGAGTGGTAGAACATTCAAACTAAATGATGGTTTTAACAACCGAAATGTCAACTTTGACTTTAAAGAAAAAAAAGGGGGGGTCTCGTTCCTATCTCACACAGTTTTATAATTTTATAGTGTGAATGTTTGTTAACCGACCTAATTCTGAGTTTTCAGTAGAAAATGAATGGAGGGGGGTGTGTGTGGGAAAAAACCATTAAATCCAGAGGATACTTACACTTTTAAAAATTAAATAAAATAAAAAATAAACGTAAAAAAAACATATAAGGAGGGGAAAAAAAAACCGGAGGCCTGTCAAACAGCAAATATTATAACAAATAACACACAACAGAATCGGCCACTGATCCACTCTTCCAGCTAAGCCATTTACTAAAAGTAAACGCTTCATCGACAGAGGTCTTTAGCACAACCCCTCCCCCCCAATTGTCACC
>JAMPIV010019854.1:0-134832 GCA_024509875.1 Oreohelix idahoensis
ATAGAATAAAGGACTGACATGGAATGTCTGTTTTAAGAGGGGAGGTTCGTGAAATATTCTAATCCACATATATAAATTATCAGGTAAATATAAAAACAAAAGGGGGGGTGGGGGGGGGTGGGGGGCCTAACAAATAATCTATTAAGAAAAAGAGCAATGGTAAAAATAACGGTGCTGTCAAAATAAACTGTACTCGAAATCCCCCTTGTTTTATGCTTCGTCTGCAAATTGTAACGCTTTCTCGTTGATAGTAAAAGCCTACTATATTATTACCCGCTTTCTTCAATGAAACGTGTGCTGTATTTCTTGGAAAAACATTTGAGATACGCAAGCTGAACAATGACCTAATTTTAATATTTCATTCATTCCATTTTATACACAGCGTAACTAAAAGACAGATAAAGCAGGATAGAGAGAAGGGAGAGGCAGAAAGCCGAACGCATGCAAAATTAAACACGCGTCTCGCTATTAATGCCACCCCCAACAAGCGTAACGCGATACACAATTACTACTATCACGCGTGTAAGGCCACATGCACTAACTTTTTCGGACGGACAGTGATAAAAACACTAACCTTCCCAGAGTTAGGTTTTTAAAATCCTGAAAAACGCTTATTAGAAAAGATAACATTAGATGGGTTTACGTTTGAAAACATTACAGTACCCAGACAGCACATCTTCGAAACAGGAGGTAGAAGAAATTGCATATTTTGAACGCAGCCACGTAGCTCTTTTAAATTTGTATATTTGGATTCCTTAGGGCTTGCTGACAAAGAATGTGTAAAACGTTACGCAAATAGTCTAGGAATTAACAAGTTATAACCAAAATAAAATAGTGGGGATGCCTGACAGCATGAAATCATTTCTGCTCATAAAATTTTTTTAATAACGTGTTTGAAAAAACCTTGCGTACGGAAATAGCCTACCATGTAAACTCCAAATTGATTGGAGCGCAACAAATATAAGACTAAACACGATTGGTCGGACTATAAATACTATCTTTGGTTGTTAGGGGAGACGTAGGAAGGAAAAATTTTTTCAAACACTTGTCGAAACGTGGCTCCATTGGCCAGACTCGCTGATATAATCACTTAGGAGCGTTAGTTCGAGACCACTAGTTCAAATAAGCTTGATAAAGCAACAGTGCGTTGAAGCCAGCTCATATTTTTGCTAAATAAAAGCCTGGAACATAAGCAGATGGGAATTTGTGCCAGAATTCATTGCTAGTCAACGTATCTGTGTTTATTCTATGAATTGTGGTAAGCTTGAAACATTCAGTATCTTTTAATGAAAATTGAATGTGAATTGTTAATTTATGCCTGTATATATGTGTAGTTCAGTAGCAAACATGATGTAAAGCCTATAATGCTCCAGCCTGAACAGAAGGTGTCGGAGGAAAGTAAACGGCATGGAATGGCCAAACAGTACACTGACACCTAGATGATTGACTAGAAAGAAATAATGCTGGAATTGCAGAGGCGTAGTAACCATTAAGGAGGTTAATGCTGGTATAAAGTATTTCAGATGAAGCTGACAGTTGGCCTAACGCTCTGAACTCAATGTTTGTGATGTATTGTGCTCAGTGTAGAACTAGAGTATCAATTAGTTATGAAGTAGAAGGTACATCCTTCTTGTTTTCAGGGACCGTGGTCTTGATGGTATTGAGCAGCACCTGGTCAGAGCTTTGCTGAATCCAGAGTCGGACAGCATACTCCTTGGTCCATTTAGCTATCAGTGAGGTGTCTCCAGAGCACAGGGGAGAAATCGAGCAGAGGAGTCTTTTCCTGCCGCCATCACGCAAGATAAGCTGATGTGGCCAGCTGAGCTCAAAATTATGTACCCCCATCTTAAAATAACATTGTAACATAAACTTAAGAGGGGAAGTAAATTGTTTTAATATCAGGAACTGAGAACATCTCCAATACTAGTTCCAATAAAGACAAACTATTGAAGTCATGATGACAAATACCAACAGAGCTTGAACAAAACAAAACCAGTATTACCTCATATTACTACTACACAACTAACACACATAGGATACTTTTAATAATATATGTCACTACAATATTCATATTGATAAATTCTGTACATATAACTTGTAATTAAAATTGATTGTGACTCCTGGTTCCTTTGTATTTGAATCAGGACACATATACATTCATGACAGCAATGAATACATATTGTTATTTGAAAAGTTATCAGTGACTCCTTTAAGATATCCTTGTAGAGTGTTTTATGTATGTGAGTGTCACAGTGTTGTCACGTGTAGTGGAATAAATTAAATTGTTTATCTGTCTGTTGTTGTTTTGACTTACACTTCATCATACACATACCCTAGACATATAACGTAGTCATCACACTATTCCAGAATAATTCTGACTGAGATATATATATATATATGTGGCAGCAAGTAAGGTTATCTATAATACACTACTCTTATTAGATATAGATACCTTCACAGCTGATCTCAGTCAGTACACTAAGTCCCCTATAAATATTTATAACATCCCACTTCACCACATATATTTGGGGCTCGTCCGGGATTTTGAATCTTTCCCTATTAAAAATATTGGGGGTAATTCACTTCAGTGAATATAAGAATTAAAAGGTATCCTTGGGTGGAATTAAATAAGGTTGAGCTCACGGTGCCTGTGTTCTCCATTAGATATATATTTAGAGATTGAATTGTTGGTTAGACATTGTATAAATTTACCTGATAGACAATGGCGGACCTGGCCAAGTTTCGATCTGCTGCTGTTCAGACTGCAAAAGAGTTAGGATTAGATGGGCAAGTTATGGTTGCCTATGTCACCACGGAATGTGACAAATTTATTGAACGCGAAGAAAGAAGATTAGAAAAAGAGGCCGAAAGAAAGTTAGAGGCTGAGACTAAGATAAGAGGTTGCAGATTGAGGCTGACAAAGAGGCTAAAGCATTGGAAGCCGAGGAAAGAAGACAGGCTGCAGAAAGGGAAGAGAAGAAATTAGCTGCAGAAAGGGAAGACAAGAGATTAGCTGCAGAAAGGGAAGCAGAAGATAAGAGATTACAAAGGGAACATGAGTTACGACTAAGGGAGTTTGAGTTTCAGGGCCATGCTCCTGAAAATGGTGCCAGTCCCTTTGCCTCTGATGCCACTGCTAGCCAAGGAGCCTCAACCTCAGCTATGAATTTTCATTTAGATCATTTTGTTGAGAAAGACGATGATATAGAGAGCTATCTAAATAGGTATGAACTATTAGCTACCACGTATGGGTTAGAGAGAGAAAGGTGGAGCTTAAAGTTATCTCAAGGACTTCGTGGGGCAGCTTATGAAGTTTTTGCAAAAATGAGCAGAGGTGATCAGGAAAATTATGACATGCTAAAGCAGGCTCTTTTGTTAAGATATGAAAAGAATGCAGAATTCTATAGGAAAAAAATTTAGGAATGCTAAACTACTGTCAGGTGAAACCTATCACCAGTTCTCTGCACGAATAGAGACATACTTGGAGAAATGGACTTCTCTGGGGAAAACCCAAGATCTTAAGGAAATGGTCCTTATAGAGCAATTAAGAGAGTCCATGGCTCCAGACCTGAGAAAGTTTCTCATGGAACAAGGTGCAGAGAGGCTGGGTGAGTTGTTAAATGTTGCTGAAAGGTATCAAGCAGCTCAAGCAGAGGTAACAGGTAATAAAAAGAAACAAGTGGATAACTTTAGGGCACCACAGAACTTTAATAAAGTTGATCCTAGGGATCAAAACAAAGGTAAGCACCAATTTGATAGGCCACGGTATGAAAATAGAAATAAATTCCCACAATTCGATGAAAGGAAATATGATGAAAGAAAATCTTTCAACCAAGGAAAAAGGTGGTGTAAGAATTGTCAGATGGACAATCATGACACTGACCGTTGCAGAAGGAAACCTGTGTATATGGCAACCCTTCAGGTCAGGTCGACCTCAAGACAGGAGGAGGATATTATGTTGGATACCACTCCAGAAGAGATGAGGAAGGCACAGGCTGGGGATAAAACACTCAAGCCTTGTTTCAGAAAATTGTCAACTTGTCATACAACTCCAGGCAAGGGAGATTTTTACATGAAAAACAAGTTGATGTATAGGAAGACTGGAGCTAGATCCAAAGGTCAGGGACAGCTGGTACTTCCTAAAAGATATAGGGCAGACTTAATAAGGAGCCTACATGTGAAACCAGATGGGGACCATGAGAAGATAGGTACCATCATTCAAAAGGTGGCTCACAATTATTATTGGCCCAAAGCAAGATGGGACATTGAGAATTATGTAGAAAGGTGTAGCATAGCAAATGAGGGAACACCCACAAGTGGGAACATGGATCAGGACCTGGACACGCCACGGGGCAACATTAGGCCTGATAATAAAAAGAAAAATAGATTTGATAAAGTGGACCAAATGGAATGGGAAACCCCTTTTCACGGACAACCTTCACTTAACTGTTTTACAATGGCCACTATGCGGAGAGTGCAAAAAGATGTCTTACCCCAGGATAAGCCGAAAATCCCTCAATCGGACTTAAACAAACTGGAGGAAGAGGATGTAGAGAGGAAATCTCTCATCAAGAATTTTAAGTGGGGAGACAGCCCCAAGAAAAGAATTGGTAGCGGTCGTTTTGTGCATGATAATTCTGGGAGGAAAAATCATCACTATAAAGCTTCGAGTGGAAGAGACCATACCGGTGCATGGACAAATAGGTCCACAAAATTAAAGGTCCATATGTAGCTTTGTTAAGAACGTGGACTGATGAAAAGGCAGAGGAAAACATTACATCTTCATACCAATATGTGAATGAGCTGACCACTCGTTTAAAAACTGGCTGGAAACTTGCCAATGAAAATTTGAAACAAGCCAGGAAGAAACATGCTGCCTATTATAACAGGAAGGCGAAAGACAGAAATTTGGCTGTGGGAGAGAAAGTACTGCTTCTTTTGCCCGGGAGTCAGAATAAGTTACAAATTGGATGGCAGGGTCCATATACAGTTCTAGAGAAGGTGTCTAGAACAAATTATAAGATAGATAAGAAGGGGAAAGAAAAAATCTATCATGTGAATCTCCTGAAGAAATATTTGGAAAGAGAACATCAGGAAGAGACACACTTGTTGACCTTGTCCATCGCCATGGAGATGAAAAAGGAACCACTTTCATCATTTGAATATCCATTACACCCCTGTGAGACAGCAGCACAGGTGAAAATCAGTACACATTTAACGAAAAACTCAGAAAGAGAGAGTGCAACAGGTTCTAAATAATCATGCAGAGGTGTTAACAGACCGACCAGGGCATACAAACCTATTGGAATATGATATGAAACTGATAGACCCCACACCTGTCTGTATGAAACCATATTCGATTCCGTTTGCTAAGGAGAAAGCTTTGAAGGAAGAGATAGACTATCTATTGAAGGAGGGAATTATTTCACACAGTGAATCCTCATATAGTTCCGGTGTTGTACTCTTAAGGAAGCCCTCTGGAGAACATAGACTCTGTATAGATTACAGGAGACTGAATGCTATTACAGAAGGACAGGTGGATCCATTGCCGGATACAAATCAGCTGTTTGCCAGACTAAATAAAGCTAAATATTTGCCAAGGGTGCATCTGAGTAAAGGATAATATCAGATTCCAGTAAAACCTGAGATCAGACAACATTGTTGGATGTAAACATTTAGGAGGAACGTAATGAATCCCTGAGTTGCCTCTTTGATTGAGGATATTCCGAATGTTTCATACAGGATAATAAGAAGATTATGGGATCCACTACGAAAACTCTGCTATCACCAGGTATATGTTATCTCCTAATAACGTACATTTTGAGGGAAATATAATGTTCTCTGGACATGTCATTGCGCAGACTCAGAGAAGAGAAATGGTGAATACGGGTTGCGAAGCAGCATTAAGACAAGCACTCACACTTGCGGCTGTTCAGTAACATAACCGAAATATATTATTGGTTGTAGAAGTCTGAGGCAGATTTCATGAGTAGTGCCTACTCTGAATGGACCCAACTACATAAAACCATGATAGCACCACAGCAGAGTAAAGTCAAGTTGACTTACATTTATCTATGTGTATATAGAATAAAGGACTGACATGGAATGTCTGTTTTAAGAGGGGAGGTGTCGTGAAATATTCTAATCCACATATATAAATTATCAGGTAAATATAAAGCCTAACAAATAAATTCTAATAAAGAAAAGAGCAATGGTAAAATAACGGTGCTGTCACAATAACTGTACTCGAAATCCCCCTTGTTTTATGCTTCGTCTGCAAATTGTAACGCTTTCACGTTGATAGTAAAAGCCTACTATATTATTACCCGCTTTCTTCAATGAAACGTGTGCTGTATTTCTTGGAAAAACATTTGAGATACGCAAGCTGAACAATGACCTAATTTTAATATTTCATTCATTCCATTTTATACACAGCGTAACTAAAAGACAGATAAAGCAGGATAGAGAGAAGGGAGAGGCAGAAAGCCGAACGCATGCAAAATTAAACACGCGTCTCGCTATTAATGCCACCCCAACAAGCGTAACGCGATACACAATTACTACTATCACGCGTGTAAGGCCACATGCACTAACTTTTTCGGACGGACAGTGATAAAAACACTAACCTTCCCAGAGTTAGGTTTTAAAATCCTGAAAAAAAACGCTTATTAGAAAAGATAACAATAGATGGGTTTACGTTTGAAAACATTACAGTACCCAGACAGCACATCTTCGAAACAGGAGGTAGAAGAAATTGCATATTTTGAACGCAGCCACGTAGCTCTTTTAAATTTGTATATTTGGGTTCCTTAGGGCTTGCTGACAAAGAATATGTAAAACGTTACGCAAATAGTATAGGAATTAACAAGTTATAACCAAAATAAAATAGTGGGGATGCCTGACAGCATGAAATCATTTCTGCTCATAAAATTTTTTAATAACGTGTTTGAAAAAAACCTTGCGTACGGAAATAGCCTACCATGTAAACTCCAAATTGATTGGAGCGCAACAAATATAAGACTAAACACGATTGGTCGGACTATAAATACTATCTTTGGTTGTTAGGGGAGACGTAGGAAGGAAAATTTTTTTCAAACACTTGTCGAAACGTGGCTCCATTGGCCAGACTCGCTGATATAATCACTTAGGAGCGTTAGTTCGAGACCACTAGTTCAAATAAGCTTGATAAAGCAACAGTGCGTTGAAGCCAGCTCATATTTTTGCTAAATAAAAGCCTGGAACATAAGCAGATGGGAATTTATGCCAGAATTCATTGCTAGTCAACGTATCTGTGTTTATTCTATGAATTGTGGTAAGCTTGAAACATTCAGTATCTTTTAATGAAAATTGAATGTGAATTGTTAATTTATGCCTGTATATATGTGTAGTTCAGTAGCAAACATGATGTAAAGCCTATAATGCTCCAGCCTGAACAGAAGGTGTCGGAGGAAAGTAAAACGGCATGGAATGGCCAAACAGTACACTGACACCTAGATGATTGACTAGAAAGAAATAATGCTGGAATTGCAGAGGCGTAGTAACCATTAAGGAGGTTAATGCTGGTATAAAGTATTTCAGATGAAGCTGACAGTTGGCCTAACGCTCTGAACTCAATGTTTGTGATGTATTGTGCTCAGTGTAGAACTAGAGTATCAATTAGTTATGAAGTAGAAGGTACATCCTTCTTGTTTTCAGGGACCGTGGTCTTGATGGTATTGAGCAGCACCTGGTCAGAGCTTTGCTGAATCCAGAGTCGGACAGCATACTCCTTGGTCCATTTAGCTATCAGTGAGGTGTCTCCAGAGCACAGGGGAGAAATCGAGCAGAGGAGTCTTTTCCTGCCGCCATCACGCAAGATAAGCTGATGTGGCCAGCTGAGCTCAAAATTATGTACCCCCATCTTAAAATAACATTGTAACATAAACTTAAGAGGGGAAGTAAATTGTTTTAATATCAGGAACTGAGAACATCTCCAATACTAGTTCCAATAAAGACAAACTATTGAAGTCATGATGACAAATACCAACAGAGCTTGAACAAAACAAAACCAGTATTACCTCATATTACTACTACACAACTAACACACATAGGATACTTTTAATAATATATGTCACTACAATATTCATATTGATAAATTCTGTACATATAACTTGTAATTAAAATTGATTGTGACTCCTGGTTCCTTTGTATTTGAATCAGGACACATATACATTCATGACAGCAATGAATACATATTGTTATTTGAAAAGTTATCAGTGACTCCTTTAAGATATCCTTGTAGAGTGTTTTATGTATGTGAGTGTCACAGTGTTGTCACGTGTAGTGGAATAAATTAAATTGTTTATCTGTCTGTTGTTGTTTTGACTTACACTTCATCATACACATACCCTAGACATATAACGTAGTCATCACACTATTCCAGAATAATTCTGACTGAGATATATATATATATATATGTGGCAGCAAGTAAGGTTATCTATAATACACTACTCTTATTAGATATAGATACCTTCACAGCTGATCTCAGTCAGTACACTAAGTCCCCTATAAATATTTATAACATCCCACTTCACCACACTCATTATCTCATTGTTATTAGGAGGGCTGTTTTTTTTCTACTTCATCAATAGTACAATTATTTTCTTAAGCTGCCGGTAAAATAACGTCATTGAAAACCATTTGCCAATTATCATTTCGTAAATGTTTGCGTGAAATATGTAAATTACTTTTTTATGATATCAAATGTCGGACACTTTCAATTTCTTTTGTAGTTAAAAAAAAAAAAAGAACCAAACGTTTGCATCGTTATTAAATATACCATCTAATGTCCCTATAAAATAGACAGGTGTCCTTCACTTAAATCTTTCTTCTTCCAGCACGTGATCACTGAAAACTGAACTACCGGCAACGCTGGCGCTGCTGTCGAGTCTCTTTCAGGTCCTTTTCGAGTCCTTTTCAGGGCAAAGTGTCTATCATTGTTGCACGGTCTAACGGTCCTTATCAGGACTAGCCGCCTTTAGCTCCTGAAGGAGGTTAGGTCTTCAACAAACACATGTTTTTAGAGCTACTTATACTACCTGATATAAACTAGTAGTTCATTTCATTGCTTAGCTTTTATCAACAATACTCTTTAGTTAACGGAGTTCATTTAGTTGTAAATGGCAAATTGTGCTGCGATACAACAAACGGCTTGATATGACTATACTATTTATCAGGGGTCATATAATTTATGTACTGGTAATTGGATGTTTGAATTGTGATGTCAGTTGGTATCAATCCACTGGCATCTTGACATGGTGTTTTAATTTCTCGTTCAAGTTGTCCAGTTTCTGTAAAACTGCTTCTCAGGTATTTCACCTCCGGCAACTATTTAACACGTTTGGTGTTAACAAGTTAATTAAGTGCGGTTGATGATCTGCTTATCTTCACTTTCTGTCTTTGATGTGTTGATCTTCTTGTTGTATCTTCCATACTTTGAATTTAGTACGTTAGTATGTTTTGGTAAAATGTTTTTATCTTCATACATTAGACTTTGTTCAGTTGCAAAAAAAGTAACTCAGTCAGCTTTCCGTATTATTCTCATTCCGTGTATACTTCTTCTGTGCTTGCTTCCAGGTTTACGTCTGATGTTATTTTGTACGTATAAACGCTGCACAGATGTAGTGATAGTACGCTACCTTGTCGAACTCATGTGGTTTTATCAAGTGCTTTAACGAAACGGAATCATATTAGTACGCCACTACAAAGATATACTGAGCTTCTATAATGCAAACTCATTTACTAAGTCAAAACATTCGTTTATTCAATGTAGGTAGATTCCATGTATGTGAGACTATTGCACTCATAAATAAGGTCCATTGTACGTTTGTATTTTCTTTGCAGAAGGATATTGGATTACATTATGATAGCACGTGACTTTCATGGTAGGTAGACTGAATAGTCTGACCCTGGCATTGTAGAAAGCAGCGATATTTAGCACAGTACAAATTGGACATAAGAAATATTGTCGAAATAGTGTGATTTCACATTCATCAAGTTACTCTATTAGTTGTGGGAGTACATTGTGTCAGGGGAAGAAACTTATTCTGCTTTGTGAAATCAAGTTATTTCAGTCTCGGTTCGAGTAAAAACCACTCCCGACACCTTAATACGAGTATATATTTTGTTTCAATGAAATGTGGACCAAGTTCATTTTTAAGGTCTCTTTCGATATAAGGGTTACTGATCAACCATGACAGAATCAGAAACTTGAATAAACTACATCTAACATTATTCTATAATTATTATTAATACCGGGCTCTTAAATAGGAAGAATGAATATTAACACTGAACCCTCCCAGAAATATTTTTGTAGAAAATTAACAAGAAGAGTTAGACACGGATCGTTTAACTATTCTTCACAATCGTAAGGCCAAAACTGTTTAAACTACATGCACATTACAAAGTAAATAAGTCAGATAATTTAACTTCAGGCATGCAAGACGGAAGCAAGCTTCCATTAAGAATATCCATCAAGTAAGCTAGAGAAAGTCGAACTGAATGTGGAATGGTGACTAACATTTTAACGTTGAGGATAATATGGACAGTCAGTTTAGTGTGTGCACCTGAAATATCCGAACAGGAATCAAACAAGGTCTATCTGCCCCAGTAGCTAGAGAACAGAGCACTGTACAGTTGATATCCTGGGACTGTGCAAAATAAAATTTAAGGGAATATGAAAAGAAACTCAACATAGGAGAATTGGTGCTGTCTCTGAACATGAAAATCAAAGTACATCCCATAGTGAAGATGTGGCTCTAATTAAGTCTAGCGCAGTCAACACATAGAATAGAAGGCTAGACTAACATTAGCAACACTAAAAACTGCCAAATCAAAATTCATTAATAACAGTATCAAAGTTATGAACCCACTAATCAGGTAGAAGAATCCATGAAAAATCGATTCTACACAAGATCACGAAATATCATAGGCAGAAAGAGAAACAAACGGTATTATAATTCTAATATATGACATCCTTGACAGGAAAGAAATACCAAAATGGCTGTGAAGAAATCATAGGAAAATAAGTTCTTTACCTGTTTTGAATTTCCCTCTATGTATCTTCTACAACAAGGACTGTCTTCCATGCATTTGAAAAACAGAAATATATTATTATACCACTACAAAGAAAAAACAAGACATGTTATTTACACATTTTCTGTGAGAACATTTACTGCACTGTTTATTCTTCTTTTTTTTATTCTGTTTTTTTACTTCTTTTTTTACTTCTTCTTCTTTTTCTTCTTCTTCTTCTTTTTCTTCTTGTGTTCTTCTTCTATTTCTTCATTCACCATCCATCAGTCGTCAACTTGAATATGTTCAAAGTAACCACTGGTCAGACTAAGGAAGTTGACTTCTCCGTAAAGTTTTTTTGTATTAGAATGTCACTGATGATGGTCATATGCACTTTCTATGTTCCTTATACGCTGTGGTACTTTCTATGTTCCTTATACGCTGTGGCACTTTCTATGTTCCTTATACGCTGTGGCACTTTCTATGTTCCTTATACGCTGTGGCACTTTCTATGTTCCTTATACGCTGTGGCACTTTCTATGTTCCTTATACGCTGTGGCACTTTCTATGTTCCTTATACGCTGAATGACAGTGTGTTATTTCTGTGTGAGGACAAGATGTATTTTTCATAATTAGGACTGTGTTGTGTTCATAAGACCAGATATGTTGAAGCTATGAACTTATTTGTTGTATAGTGAAGTATAGTAGACAATCAGACAGTCAAGTAAAGCAGAATAGACTTGGTAAACGTCCACCTCTGGCGGTTAGGCAAGTTTCTGTAACAAGATACGCCAAGATAGCTGCAGATAAAAATATGAGAACACTAAGATAGACAGTTCGAGTCAAGAGACAGTGATAATAAAGAACCAGCAACAGTGGTTATTTACTTGTGGACCCATTAGCCACTAGATACAGTTTATACAGAGAGTCAGGCACAATGTTATATACTGAATTTCGTTGTACAAGTCGCCAGTCACAAGATGAAGGCTGAGCATGTTGTTGAAGTCTGTCAAGAGCCAGACAATGTCATATTTAACATGTTTCTATTTAAATATTTTTTTTGTCCTTACGTCTATTATTTTGCTGTTATGCCCTGTTCAACCAAAACCCTTTGAAGGGTTAGAGACGGTTATATTGGGGTATATAGGGTGTTAACGTCTTCGCTGTTATCACGTTCCTAGTCCTGGAAATGACTGGTCCTGAAAAGGACAACTATCTGCCTGTTAGGTCCCTACTCGTTGTTGTCTGTTTGGCTGTGTGTTGTTCATGACTGTCTTTATTATATTAGGTAGGTGTTCCTTTAGGGTTTCGGTAATTATTTTGTCTTTAGTTTCTTTGTTTCTTTTTCTTCCTTGATTGATTTTTGTTATGATATTCTCGATGATCCTTCTCTCTGTTTCAATTCTTTTGAGGACCTCTTCGACCTTCTCCTTTAGCTCTGCCAGTTTGGCGATGTCGATTTCTATTTGGTGTTCAATGGATTTCATGTCCTGTAACATTGCCTGGGCGTTCTTTATGTAAATAAAATATTACCTGTTGAGTTATGAAGCCTGCTATCATCGTAGTTCATTTGTCAACTGTCGTCCAGAGCAATGCTTTCGTCTGTGAAGATTTAATTACTAACTAATACAAGCAATCTGTTGAACGGGCTGTGATACGAAACCTAACATACGATCAACACAAAGTAGAAGTGTAAAACAAAAGACAAGTCAGTCAACGGCCACATAAACGTAACGAGCCCGGCACTAGACAGCGTTAGAACAACCAGCCTGCAGCTATCAAACAAGTCAATAACAGCCTGCAACTTTAACACCATTTAGCAAGTCGTCCACGTCAAACAATAGATAATGAATACTACAGAGGTAACAAGTCAAGTCGTCCACGTCAAACAATAGATAATGAATACTACAGGGGTAACAAGTCAAGTCGTCCACGTCAAACAATAGATAATGAATACTACAGAGGTAACAAGTCAAGTCGTCCACGTCAAACAATAGATAATGAATACTACAGAGGTACCAAGTCAAGTCGTCCACGTCAAACAATAGATAATGAATACTACAGAAGTAACAAGTCAAGTCGTCCACGTAAAACAATAGATAATGAATACTACAGAGGTAACAAGTCAAGTCGTCCACGTCAAACAATAGATAATGAATACTACAGAGGTAACAAGTCAAGTCGTCCACGTAAAACAATAGATAATGAATACTACAGAGGTAACAAGTCAAGTCGTCCACGAGACCTAGCTACAGCACTAGTCAAGAGGTACTGCATCAAAGTGAAGGAAGTTTTCTACACACCCTCCCATTTAACTACGGGTATACCTTGACATATATACATGCAACATCTGACGTACTTATAGTGCCATGACACACGCGTGCGTGTGAATATTTAGCAAAGTGACATATCTTCGCAAAATTTGGTATGTGTGTTGAGTGGTGTCACAATGAGTCAGCAACCTACTTTCAGGGTAGACCCTAACATGGCTGCTATGCAGCAAATAGTAAGAACTCTGGCTACAGTTGATAGCCATTCCAAGTTCCAGAATGTACGGAACGTTAGACAGCCGTATGCAGGTAACTCTAAAGCTTGTAGGCAGTGATATTAAATGGACAAAGGTATTGTTCTTCGATTAACGCCGTAGACAAAGAAGTCAAGAAAGTTGCGTACCTTTCCACATATGAATTGGTCACGGATACTCTGGCGTAGGATGGAAGTCTTCCCTAATGAACCGTGGGCAGATTTAAAGAAGGAACTTATTTGAAGTTACTCAGAAATCACGGACAGTTCGTATGCTGAACATAGCTTAGACGCATAAGGCAACATCCACAGGAATCAACGCGGATGTTTACCTGATAGACTATTGAACCTGGCAGAAGAAGCCTTCCTATGGCAAGATATAAATCAGCAGATGAGGGAAACAGAACTTGACATAAGTTTGTTCAAACCACATATGATCCTTGGGCAGCCGATGGCAACAGTACTTGACATAAGTTTGTTCAACTACATATGATCCTTTTGTAGTCGATGGCAACAGGACTTGACAAAAGTTTGTTCAACCACATATGATCATATTTCGTTAGAAAAAGGAAAACTTGTTGCACTTGACGGACATACACGAGAGGCAAACACGTATATTCCTAGCAACCTCTTGACTACGTTGATATAATATCATGTTATCAAGCAACAATTGTCTATCAGTATCTAATAGCAGAGTGGTTTGGGCGCTCTCTACTCCAGGCTAAGTTTCCGGGTTCGAAACCTGGTATTGTCCCGCCACAAGACCAGCATGGGGTGGGGGGTGTGAGGGAAGTAGGTCACATCATGTCATTAAGCTGAGACAATACTAAGACAGAATATACATTTTTAAATTATTTGTACAGAATTAAAAACTATATGAAAAGTATGATACAAGATAGCTTCTTTTCTGATTTTCTGATCTGGGAAATCCATAATTTGGTCACGAAGCGTGTTCAGCTAAGTAGAGCAAGTGAATTAAATATGTCCTGACACATTGTTGTCCTCTGTGGGTGTTGCATTCTTTTTTTTTTTAAGCTCAGAGAAGAAAAGTTCCGCAGAGCAGTTAATTAACTTCAATGTCAAGACAAATACGTTAAGAAATTTCAATATTTGAGAATACACTGTATCTCTGTTGCGTGATAAATTCTCGCAACATCGTTTTATTTCAATATCTATTTTATAACGCAAGGGCAACAACTGCTTGAAATTTATAGTCACTTTTCTCGGTAAGCATTTGTCTTCTCGCGTTGGTATCGAATGCAGTTAAGTTTGAGCTGTGGTCATTTTGCGCTGGACTGCGCATGACTTGTCTTGCTTCTTGGTCGATCGGTTTCAGCCCACCACTAGTGGAGTGAGCGATTTGGAATGGCGAAAGAGATGCCTCGTTGAAGAGGGGATCTCCGCTATTTTTTTGTTCTGTCAGGAATGTGAGAGTCCTCTTATGGATATTTCGTTTATTCGAGATAATACCTCTATTGTATTTGCACATGCCGGGAGGCATAATATTTCTGTGTATTTCCGGAAGGCAAGGTAAATTAACATTTTCATTAACTCTATCGATTTTTGGTCGTGAACGATTTCTGGTTCATAGCCTGTCTTCGAAGGTCGTCGTCACGAGATGTTTTCCTAGCTCACATGTCGCTGTATTGTGCTGCATCGGTTGATGCAGGTACCAAGGACCATTACTTGCTACTTTGTTAAATGAACTAGGTTTGGAAAACCTTTATTATCTAGAGGATATTTTTGAGGACATTATTTATACTTCGGCAGACGTGTCTGTCTTGCTGAAGTCAAACTAAGGAGAGTGAACTGATCTCATACATCTGGTTATCTCCTGGCTGTTATAGAAAAGGATGGAGTTTTTCACCTGACTACATTTACAGCACTTTGAAATATAACATGCATCTGACTCATCATTGTAATGCTGTCTACCGTCTATTGCTGTATTGAATGTTGCTGTGATAATGACTGTTTGATGTGTCTAATATTCGCGTAACCATTTTGTCACTGTGGCGTCCACAATAAATAATGAAGAAAAACGTCAACGGCTGTTTCAAGAATCATTGACTTTATACGTCGTGAGTTTACTGACGTCCTATGTGGATTGCCCTGTTATTTTTGTATGAACATTGTTTTGACTGAACACATCTGCACACCACACAAAACCAGACATGCGGATACCATCCATCATCATATGGCATCGCGCATCATTTGGTGGCCATAAGCTGGTTTGATTCTGGTACCAGCAAACACGGGGTCCCTTACCCACTTCATTTTTAACAAGAATTCATCAGCATCCTTCAAGAAATTAACATTCTTCAATACAGTCAACATCTTCAAAATTTTCAAAGTACTCGGCGTTGCCCGGTAAAAGTCAAAATTTCAACTTTTTGACGGAAACAAGAATTTGAAAGTACCCGGCGTTGTTACATGTTGCCGGATAACTCGGACTGCTGTTATCTTTTACGCAAGTCAAGCAAGTTGCTGCTGTCAAGGTTCCAGTGCTGTCGTTTTTGTGAAGGTCAAGTGCCGGTTGAAACGGGTTGTTTTCTGAAGAAGGCCAAGTACCGATTTCCATCAACTTACTTTTGGATTAGAAGGTCAAGTGCCGAAACAACTCAACACACAGTATTTCAGAAGCTCTTGTACCATCGTGTTAGCAGTGGAAGCAGTTCAGATGTGCCATCATCGTTGGAGCTTCGCTCTTTAGGACGTTGATTGACATCCGTTTTTTCTGCTGTTCTACGATTGGAAGCCTATAAGTTAAGTGGCCTGTTTGTATGTAAACTGTGCCCTTATACTTCTGCTGAGTCTTCTGTGTATCATCTCATTCTATATGTTATATGTTTATATGTTATTCGTATATTTATATGTTTATATTTCAGCGGGTTCTCGGTTGGGTGGTGTCTCCGTTAGATTATGCCACGTCATAGAGGTCGTCTATTGTGAGCGTTTTCTGTAAGGTTTGCAAATTTCCAATACTGGAATTTGCTAAGCGACTTCTGTTGCTATTTATGTTAGCTGTGATGACATGTTTTAATATTGTTTTCGTTATTATTTCGCATTCTTTAGTTTTGTTTTGATTTGTTTGTATTTGTTAGCCTACTCTTGTCTATAATTTAGTTTCATACAACATTTTTGTTTATACACTGTGGTGTCATGTATTTTGTTTAATTATAGCGCAGATATCGTCACATTTTTTGTGATATTTCATTAATTTCTGCTTTATTTTTAGTTGATTTCTGCGAACGTTTTTGTATTGTTGCTGATCTTTGTTATTGTTTACATTGTTATTGTTTACATTGTTTGTATTGTTTACATTTTCAATGTTTACATTCTGCATGTGTTTACATAGTCATTGTTTACAGTTATAGTAATTAGTTAATGGGCTATGCTAATGCACTGTTACTACTACACTGATGATAAATGAATGATGAATAGTGTCGTGCACTATTGAATGAGAAGTGCACTTATGATCAAGAATTGATTGTTGATATTTCATATACAAGTTCTTTGATTGGAGACTTGTTTCCCACAGAGACTGGGATAATATAAGGTGATGTGAATATACAAGTGCTTAATTAAGACTTGTTACACTTAGGTTTGAAATAAATTAGTTAATTATTTCAGGTTTTGGACTCATATGTTAGACAACATGTCTACATTTGAGCACTTTATTGAGCAGGGTAAATTGCTTGGCAAGACTGGTGATAAGTTAGAAGAATTTGCAACTGCTCGATATGATAAAGCAATGGAAGCTGAACAAAAGAAACTGCAGATGGAAGCTGAAAAATAAAAGACTTGAAAAAGAAGCTGAAAATAAAAGACTTGAAAAAGAGGCTGAAAATAAAAGACTTGAAAAAGAAGCTGAAAATGAAAGACTTCAAAAAGAGGCTCAGGCTGAGGAAAGAAGATTACAGAGAGAGTCTGATGAGAGGAAAGAGAAAGCAAAAATGGAACATGAAGAAAAGGTCTTAGCTTTAGAGTTGGAAAAATTGAAATTGACGAGCATGAGTAATGGTAATGATTCAAACAAGGGTTCATCTTCTGGTAAGGCTAATAATGATACTTTTAAGATTAAGTTACCAACATTTAGTCCTTCCAGTGATGACATAATGTTCTATCTGGACAGATTTGAACAAGCATGTACAGCTCATAACATAGACAAAGCAAAATATGTTTATCAGTTATCAGGGATACTGACAGGTAAAGCTCTAAGTATATTAAATATGGTGGATGAACCTGACAAGAACAATTATGAGGTTGTCAGGGCCGCTCTGTTAAAGAAATATCAGCTTAACGAAGACGGCTATCGTCTACAATTTAAAAACATGTTACCTGAAAATGGAGTTGAATTCTCCGAGTTTATTGCAAGAATACGCATTACTTTCTCACGATGGGTTGAACTATCTAAGACGGAAAAAAACTTATGAAGGACTTATGGACTTAATACTTAGAGACAAAGTCATGTCGTCTGTCAATGAGTCTTTCCTTGCTTTCCTTCATGAACGTAAACCTAAAACAATAAAAGAAATGGAAGATTTCTGTTGCCAATACGTAACTGCGCACCCACACATAACCATGGGTAACTCTAAGGTGAAAGAAGGTTTACCAGTTGCTTCGGCAGCTCCGTATGGCCAAAACTTTGCTCGTAGATTCCAACAAAATTTTGATAGAAAGAGTAGCGGTAATTTCTGTCAAAATCATGGAAATCAATTTCATGGTGATTCTTCTTCGAAGAATTGGAGACAACCTGATAGTGGTCGTTACTATCACCCTAATAATTATAAGCATTTCAAAAGAGGATATGGTAATAGAGGTTATTCCTGCCGAAGACCTCAGAACCAAACAAATAGATGTTCGCATCAATGTGAACATGATAGTAATCGTGGAAACTGGAATTCGAACCAGGATAACAAATACAATAGAGACAATAATAACTGCAGAGATAATAATAACTCTGATAACTTCAGAGGTAATAATAGTCGGGGTAGATCTCAACACAAAAAAAAGAGATATCAGCAGGCTAATGCTGTACAACAGGAAACTGAGGGAGCCTGTAATCATGTTGTTGATAGTAAAAACTTTGACGCTGTCACTGGTTCTGCTTTTGACTTTGAGAGAGCAAACAAATGCCCCCAATGCAGTACTTTATTCGAACCGGGTACCATAACTACTTTGAGTTGTGGTCACCCACTTCCCGCTCTTCCTGCTGCTGTTGCGCATGACGGGAGGGGTTCTTTAATCCTACATAAGGGTCTTGTTAATGATACTCCGGTCTCACTACTTTTCGATTCCGGATGCACCACTATTGGTGTTAGACAATCGCTTGTAGATCCATCTTGTGCTACAGGAAGGGTTATTAAATGTGTCACATATGGCGGCACTCTAGAAAAATATCCTACTGCTGTAATTCGCATTGCCACTCCTTTCTTTACTGGAGATGTGCATGCTTGTCTCTTACCTAATCCTATTGCGGACCTTATTATTGGTCGTATTCACGGAGTTATGGAGTGTACCCCACAGCAGATTGCTGCTTGGGAAGATAATAACATGCAAGCTACAAATGCAGTAGTTACAAGAGCACAAGCTCTACAAACACCCGAAACTTCACTGAATAGTGATAATGAAGTTGATAGCCAAGATAGTCACTTAGTAATCACTCGTGACTCTTTCATAAAATTGCAAGAAGAAGATCCTTCTTTAAAAAAATTCTTCGTTCTTGCGAAGAAAGGTGATCCGAATCAGGATACAAATAGAAAATCTTGGATTGCAATGAGAAACGGCGTACTTGTACGTATGGTACAAGATTCGACTACGTCGGCACATTCGCAAATTCTTGTTCCCAAGAGCATGAGAGTCCAAATATTACAACATGCTCATGACTCGCAATGTGCTGGACATATGGGTTTCGCCCGTACGAAGTCGAGAGTCCTTGCGGCTTTCTTTTGGCCTTTTGTCAATAAGGACATTCGTATTTACTGCCGATCATGCAAGGTATGTCAGGAGGTCAAATCTAGAGGACCACGACATGCTGCGCCTATCCAGGCTGCTGACATTCCTATTCGGCCGTTTCAGAAAATGGCCATAGATATTATTGGCCCTTTTAAGGTCAAGTCGGCCAGAGGACATCAGTTTATCCTTACATGTGTCGATATGTGCACACGTTGGCCAGAGGTTATTCCTCTTAAGAGCATATCTACTACAGATATCGCAGATGCTCTTTGGTTGATATTTTCTCGCTTGGGGTTCCCCAGAGAAATATTGTCAGACCATGGCACTCAACTCATATCTGACACTATGTCACAGGTAATGTCTACCTTACATATTGAACGATCTCTCAGTAGTATCTACCATCCTATGTCTAATGGGTTAGTTGAGCGTCTGAATAGAACGCTCAAGACTTTGCTTGGTAAGATAACTGAAGATCATCCTCAAGATTGGGACAGGGTTTTACCCGCGGCTCTCTTTGCCTATAGAGAAGTCCCTAATGAACACACAGGATTTTCTCCCTTCGAACTTGTCTTTGGCGCGCGTCCACGCGGCCCTATGTCTTTATTACACGATCTCATCACTGCCGATGATATTAGCGATGAAACTCAATCCTCATATGAGTATGTCATTGCTCTTAGACAAAAGATCATTGAGGCATGTAAGCTAGCAACTGCTTCATCAGAAATTGCTAAAGAGAAGGCAAGGCAGTTTGCTAACAAGAATAGATGTCTACGACAACTTTGTCCAGGTGACAAAGCATTCGTCCTACTCCCCAGTAGGGAAAATAGACTTCTTATTGCATGGAAAGGTCCGTATGCAATAGTCTCTCGGATTTCCGATGTTGACTATGTGGTCGATATTGATGGAAAGCATAAAACTTTCCACATAAACATGCTTTCGGAATTTCACGAACGTCCGGACTATTTGCTGCCTATTTTCCAGGCAACGGATGATGCTCCTGCACCTCACGGTCATTATTCATCCCTGTCTGTCATTCAGGATGAGGAAGCTACCTTCTCTGATGTCAACCTTCCCCTTCCAGTGGTTCCATTACATTCCACGGAATCTTGGAAAAACGTTTCTGTTTCTCCTAATCTTTCTGGTGACGAACATCGACAAGTCTCGTCGATGTTACAAACATTTCAGGATGTTCTCACTGACATTCCTGGACACACAGATGTCATAGAACATGACATAATTCTTACCGACAATAATCCAATTAGGGTTAGGCCTTATCCTATTTCCTATACACTTTCAGTCGCAAGTGGAAAAGGAATTGGATGAAATGATTCAATTAAATATAATTGAACCATCGACTTCACCATATTCTTCTTCCATGGTTATTGTCCGGAAGAAGGATAAGAACATACGAATTTGCGTTGATTATCGCAAATTGAATCAGGTCACAAAGTTCGACGCTGAACCGATGCCTTTGTTAGAAGATCTACTGATTAGACTTTCTAATTCTAGATTCTTCACTAAACTTGACTTGTCTAAAGGTTATTGGCAAGTGCCTTTAGCAGAGCATGCCAAACCTCTTACTGCTTTTTCTACACCTAGGGGTCTATTTCAATGGAATGTTATGCCTTTTGGTCTCATGAACGCCCCTGCCACTTTCGTTCGCATGATGCGTCGAATTCTGTCACATCGTTCGGATGTCATCGCATACTTAGATGACATCTGTCTCTTCAGTGATACCTGGGAAGATCACTATTTAGGGTTATATGACTTACTGTCCACTCTACGTGAGAATAATTTGCCAGCAAAACCTTCTAAAGCTTTTGTTGGTTTTGGTGAAATCTCTTTCCTGGGTCATCGTGTTGGTCATGGTCTCTTGAAGACAGAAGACCACAATACTTCCAAAATACTGAACATCTCTGTTCCTAAAACGAAGAAACAAGTTAGGAGTCTCTTAGGTTTAATTCAATTTTATGGGAGATTTATTCCAAATTTATCTTCGATCATGGCACCTCTATCAACATTGTTGAAGAAAGGTTCGCCTAATCTGGTCCGTTGGTCTGAAGAATGCCAATCTTCACTAGACCAAATCAAGAATATATTTTCTTCTCCTCCCATCTTAAGATTACCTACTCTTGATAGGACTTTTGTTCTTCGGAGTGATGCTTCATCCACTGGGATTGGAGCAGCACTGATGCAAGAATATGCAAATACTCTGCATCCTGTTATGTACATTTCTAGAAAACTAAATGCGGCAGAGAGGAACTACTCGGTTTTAGACCGTGAGTTGTTAGCGATGGTTTGGTCAATTCTAAAACTACAAAGATTCCTCCTGGGCGCACATTTCATTCTAGAGACTGATCAGAAAGCTCTTACAGCTATTCAGACTAAGAATTTGAAGAGTTCGAGATCCACTCGATATGCTATAGCTCTTCAACCTTTTCACTTCACGGTACGAGCAATCCGTGGTGCGGATAATGTGATGGCTGACATTTTGTCTAGATGCCCACATGACTCCAACTAATACTTCTGTCCTATATTTCCATATATTACAGAGTCATAACACACCTATATTTCTACAATAGATTAGCACATCTGTACTCACTTTATATGTACACACTATCGTGCTTTGTTGTCATCTTCTTCTGTTCGTTTTTTAAGATGATAGAGGAAGACTGAGTAGTTAATATAAGGGCCGTTAGTTTACTAAACAGCCACAATTATTAATAATGTATTGTACCTTATGAAGCATATTAGTTATTAATTAGCATTATATTGCTTGTACTTTCTCAGAATGTCATTGTTGAGCTGAGGACTTACCTTACTAGTATCAAGCATGACGAGTTCTAGATTGTGTACTTACCCTCGGAATACCAGAGCATATGTCCTGGATCGTCATGTAGTTTAACTTTACTATGTACTTATGTCATTACATGTCAAAGAATGTACTATTTAAATTTTCCTATCAGATTTGTACATCCATTTTTAAAGACAATATTAGAGTATGCTGTTTAATGATGATTATAGTAACTTGCATACGTATATTGTGTTTACATGCTAACGTGATGTGTGTTGGTGACACCTCCCCGATGTGAATATTTTTTGAGACATATTTATTTTTCTGTTGAGGTATATCCTCACCAGACACTCTATAATTAGCCTATTGTTTGGCAATTTAGTTAATTATCAGCGCATAATTCGTGCGTTTTGAGCCGCTTATCGCATGCTCTTTGATATTGAAAAAAAAAAATATGTTCCACATTTTTTTTTCTATCGGGAGGAGGTGGTGATATGTTGCGTGATAAATTCTCGCAACATCGTTTTATTTCAATATCTATTTTATAACGCAAGGGCAACAACTGCTTGAAATTTATAGTCACTTTTCTCGGTAAGCATTTGTCTTCTCGCGTTGGTATCGAATGCAGTTAAGTTTGAGCTGTGGTCATTTTGCGCTGGACTGCGCATGACTTGTCTTGCTTCTTGGTCGATCGGTTTCCGCCCACCACTAGTGGAGTGAGCGATTTGGAATGGCGAAAGAGATGCCTCGTTGAAGAGGGGATCTCCGCTATTTTTTTTGTTCTGTCAGGAATGTGAGAGTCCTCTTATGGATATTTCGTTTATTCGAGATAATACCTCTATTGTATTTGCACATGCCGGGAGGCATAATATTTCTGTGTATTTCCGGAAGGCAAGGTAAATTAACATTTTCATTAACTCTATCGATTTTTGGTCGTGAACGATTTCTGGTTCATAGCCTGTCTTCGAAAGTCGTCGTCACGAGATGTTTTCCTAGCTCACATGTCGCTGTATTGTGCTGCATCGGTTGATGCAGGTACCAAGGACCATTACTTGCTACTTTGTTAAATGAACTAGGTTTGGAAAACCTTTATTATCTAGAGGATATTTTTGAGGACATTATTTATACTTCGGCAGACGTGTCAGTCTTGCTGAAGTCAAACTAAGGAGAGTGAACTGATCTCATACATCTGGTTATCTCCTGGCTGTTATAGAAAAGGATGGAGTTTTTCACCTGACTACATTTACAGCACTTTGAAATATAACATGCATCTGACTCATCATTGTAATGCTGTCTACCGTCTATTGCTGTATTGAATGTTGCTGTGATAATGACTGTTTGATGTGTCTACATATTCGCGTAACCATTTTGTCACTGTGGCGTCCACAATAAATAATGAAGAAAAACGTCAACGGCTGTTTCAAGAATCATTGACTTTATACGTCGTGAGTTTACTGACGTCCTATGTGGATTGCCCTGTTATTTTTGTATGAACATTGTTTTGACTGAACACATCTGCACACCACACAAAACCAGACATGCGGATACCATCCATCATCATATGGCATCACGCATCAATCTCACGACAACGTCATGAAGGTGAAGGTTGTTGACATTATTTCTGGTTTGTTCCTGTATTATTATACATTGAACGCCCTAATGTCACAGCGGGATATTGCTCGTGCTTGTATCTCTGTTTGTGTACTTCGCGTTGAATTATGTTTTGTTCGAGGAGTATGTTAATTTTTCTTTTTTCAATTCCCTTCAGTGTATTCTATTTTATTTTATTGATCGTATAGTGGTGAGCATTCCCACTGTGTCGGTGACGCGGGTTTAATCTGGACGACAGCAAAAACCCAGTTCGTGACAACGACTCAGTTTAAATCTTAAATGTTCTCTGATTAATTCTTTATCACTCTTTCTTTGTTAAGGTCAACTTCATCGCTAACTTGACAATCTTCTCCTGAATAATTTTTTCTTAGAATTAAGAATTAATCCATAAAGGAATTCATTAATTAGTAACTGGATCACTTAATTCAATAACTGGAACCAATGTTAGGCAACGAAATGTGAACTCCTTTCCAACTATCATAATTGTAAGTCATACACCATTATAGTCTGTCAATAATTTAATTGATTTTCTTCGTAACTTGGACATAGTCTTTGACCCATATCGTTTCGGCTTATTATTTATTTTTTCTCCCCTTTTGTTTATATCAGTTGACAACATCAGATTTGACAGTTACACTAGACACAGAAGGACGCAAGTTTATAATCAACACAAAGAATGACTGACAAGTTCAGTGAACAACCTACGCTAATTTGTCAGAGAATAGTTTATAGTTTAGATGATATCTTGTAACCTCGACATTCAACTCAGCAAGATTTACGGAATCTCGCTGAATCACTTTTCTTTTCAACTTCGCGATTCATTCTCTTAACTGAATCTCCTTAATAGCTCCTTTCTTCCATACGAAGAGACTGTTATTGAAGTCTATCAACTCTACCAACCTTAGAGGATGAGCATGACATTCTCTGAAATTTCTCGCTTTGTTGAACCTCGGCCAGTACGGCCTCGACCTTGATGACCGACATCTCCTAAATAGCTTGTCATTGACCTACTATGTCGGCCTGCTGAATACTTGGGCGTATCCCGCAGGTACTCAATTTGTCATGATCCCCTTGATTATTGTTGGAAGATTTTACCTTCCTTTTCGACCATTAGTCATTCTAACCTGACTAGTGTTTTATTTCTCAGCTCTGTCGGTTAACTTCATGTTCTTTCTTCTTCGCGTCTCGGTGTTCTGTGTCTGACGTAGTACCCTATTTTTTTTTATTTTCTCCCCCGTAACCAGCACTGAGAGTATTTCTTTCCTTCTCATACCCAACCTATTTTTCTCTATTTTACGTAATGCCGAACCGTATTACTCCTGTGACGCTAACGCAGTAACTGTGTACCAGCCATGTTCGTATTGGTTAATCAGAAAAATGTCCGTGGCACATCATTGTAAATTTTAGGTCTCAGTATCAAATGACTTCAAATGTGTCAGTTATTCAATTATAGCATTGACAGTAAGTATGTAAAATATGTCTCCAAGATTTTAATTATGTTTCTAGCTCTTTTCAACCACGCTGTTCTCGCTTCCTGTTTTCTGTTGTTGTTGTTGCTGTTTTGCTATACCAAATTCGCTTCAGGACTTGGTCACTTGAATTCAGTATCAGGAAAGGTATTTTCTAATGTTTGGAAGTCATTGTTCCGTGTGAACTAGAATCCGCTAATTATTTGAAGAGATCTGCGCATGTCTTAGAATCCAGTTCTTCTTGGAGAGCTTTACTAGATCTGTTAAAGTTATATAAAAGTCTTAGAATCCAGTTGTTCTTGGAGAGCTTTACTAGTGCTGTTAAAGTTATGTCAAAGTCTTAGAATCCAGTTGTTCTTGGAGAGCTTTACTAGTGCTGTTAAAGTTATGTCAAAGTCTTAGAATCCAGTTGTTCTTGGAGAGCTTTACTAGTGCTGTTAAAGTTATGTCAAAGTCTTAGAATCCAGTTGTTCTTGGAGAGCTTTACTAGTGCTGTTAAAGTTATGTCAAAGTCTTAGAATCCAGTTGTTCTTGGAGAGCTTTACTAGTGCTGTTAAAGTTATGTCAAAGTCTTAGAATCCATTTGTTCTTAGAGAGCTTTACTAGTGCTGTTAAAGTTATGTCAAAGTCTTAGAATCCAGTTGTTCTTGGAGAGCTTTACTAGTGCTGTTAAAGTTATGTCAAAGTCTTAGAATCCAGTTGTTCTTGGAGAGCTTTACTAGTGCTGTTAAAGTTATGTCAAAGTCTTAGAATCCAGTTGTTCTTGGAGAGCTTTACTAGTGCTGTTAAAGTTATGTCAAAGTCTTAGAATCCAGTTGTTCTTGGAGAGCTTTACTAGTGCTGTTAAAGTTATGTCAAAGTCTTAGAATCCAGTTGTTCTTGGAGAGCTTTACCAGTGCTGTTAAAGTTATGTCAAAGTCTTAGAATCCAGTATTTCTTGGAGAGCTTTACTAGTGCTGTTAAAGTTATGTCAAATGTCATTTAAAAAAATAAGGTGAAAGCAGATTCTAGTCCCGGGGTACTTAACCTTTTTACCATTACAGACCCCCAATGGACTGCCACATATGTCCCCATACCCCCAATGGACTGCCACGTATGTCCCCATACCCCCAATGGACTGTCACATATGTCCTCATACCCCCAATGGACTGCCACATATGTCCCCATACCCCCAGTGGACTGCCACATATGTCCCCATACCCCATATAGACTGCCACATATGTCCCCATACCCCCAATGGACTGCCACATATGTCTCCATACCCCCCAATGGACAGCCACATATGTCCCCATACCCCCAATGGACTGCCACATATGTCCCCATACCCCCAATGGACTGCCACATATGTCCCCATACCCCCAATGGACTGCCACATATGTCCCCATACCCCCAATGGACTGCCACATATGTCCCTATACCCCCAATGAGGTGCCACATATGTCCCCATACCCCCAATAAACTGCCACATATGTCTCCATACCCCCAATGGACAGCCACATATGTCCCCATACCCCCAATGGACTGCCACATATGTCCCCATACCCCCAATGGACTGCCACATATGTCCCAATACCCCAATGGACTGCCACATATGTCCACAAACCTCTTTTGCCAGATTTTTTAATATAAAAACGGCAAATCACAAATACACAAACTGTTCAGAGATCGAGTCCCATACCCCAATCATTTGGTTCCCATACCTTCAAGGGGTATGGATGTGCCGGTTAAGAATTCCCACTCTAGACTGTATTTCTGGCTTGCAATATTTCATGTCTTCTGTTCAGTGCCTCCATTATATGACTGGTCTTCAGCAACGCGGTATAAGGCGTCTACATTCTTTTAATAAGATTTCTTAATTTTGGTTATTTCCATTACACGGGCATCCAACAGAGCATCGAAACATTAATTTTATGATCAATAATTAATTTGAATTATAAATAAGAGTTTTACCTAATGAACATTTTGTCCACACCTGAACGTAACATTTATAAAAATTTAGGAAGTAAAATTCATGCTAAAAGAAACAAAAACTTTCTTCTTCTTCTTCTTCTTCGTTCACTCTCAGACGTCCACTTTTATGTTTTCAAAGAAAGCAGTAGTCAGTTTGAGGCTATTTAAATCCCCTTAAAGCTTTTCCACAAATGGTACTGGTGTCGTTCAAATGCGCTTTCTCTGTACCGCGTATGTTGGGCAACTTTGAAGCAGTTGTTCAGCAGTCATTTTATCAGTGCCACAGCTACACTATTCGGTAGTTCCTATCTTTAGCTTGTTGAATAGATGATAACTCAATCTGTTGTGACCACTGAAGATTACCACTTTTTCTCTTCGGTTCAACTGGTAGTATGCATCATTTTGCATTTGACCAAGATGTTCTACATTCCATTTGTTTCTGTATCTGATTCTGATAAAACACTTTGCCTCCTCGAAAGTTATGTTTGCATCAGGCTGAGGTAGATTTCCACCTTACTTTGCCAATGTGTCAGCCTCTTCATTGCTGGTGATGTCACAATGATATGAAACAAAGAAACAATGCAACAAAGAACGTACAAGCAGGACTATTCAAAATTGTTTATAATAAATAATAAAGGAGGGAGTAATAACAATATGAAAAAAATAATGAAATGATAACGACAACTGTTATGAATCTACCGCAATAAAAGGACATTGTGACTGATCATACAAGCAGATAAATGTAGTCCCATATATATTAAAATGTCATTGTATTACGTTTTGTTAGGGGAGAGAATTTTTTTTATTAAAGGGGGAATACAAGCTTTTTTTTTTTAATGTATAAATTCTAAAAGATTCCATTTTGCTTTAATTATTTATAGTTTTTTTTAATTATAAAGAACAAATTTACATCCTTTTATTAGTGTAGAATCTTTGGATATGTTTTAGAAACACAATAATGTTATTGTAATTTTTTTAATTAATTAAAAAATTGTCACTTGATGAACATATTGCAGCAGTGACTATTTGTTTGCTCTACAAGTTCACAGTGGTATAGATATGTCTTCTTGGGGAATCCCAAGAGACCTGTGATCATGGCAACAGTCCAGACATGATCTCAATCCCGAAAGGAAGAAGATGAACCCATAAATACTCATCCAGAGGAGATGAGAAAGGCACAGGCTGAAGATAAGTCACTGAAGCCGTGTTATAAGAAACTCCCAAAAAGCCATACTCCTCCTAATAAAGGAGAATTCTATATGAAGAATAAATTGCTATACAGGAAGGCCGGCACTGGTTCAGCTGGTCACGGACAGCTGGTCCTTCCTAGTTCATATAAGGAGAAAGTAATGGAGTTAGGTCATAATATCCCCTTCAGTGGTCACATGGGGATTAGTGTTTACAGATATATGAAAATAACCGAATAAGTGCCCTCCCCTTTGTTGAGAAAAGAATCCCAAAAAAAGTTAATAACCCAAAGGTCAAAGATAAGCACTATGTTACAGAATAGACTATGAAGAACAAGTTACCCACTAAATTACTACTCCGTAAAGTACTCAAGTTTAGCGAAATGAAAAAACGAAAATTAGTAAAATGATTATAACAAAGGAAAATATTCCCTTTCTCTCTCTCTCTCTCTCTCTCTCTCTCTCTCTCTCTCTCTCTCTCTCTCACTCTCTCTCTCTCTCTCTCACTCTCTCTCTCTCTCGTATGTGGTCACAAACACTCTCGCTCACCCACTTAGGGTGTTGGTATCCGATGCAAAAATTACAGTAGTCCCTAAATCTATACTGTCAGGTGTGTTGCCCAAATATGGCCCCAGCCCAGCCTATATATCGAATAATAATTATAAGGTGGACGCCATATTTGGTGGTTTAATTTTCCCTGGATGAAACAATTTTCACCGCGAATAGTTACTGAAGCAAGACGTGCTCTGGACGTTCACAGTTGCAAAAGGAGAAAAGTAATTCCCATATTACAAAACATCTGGTTGCTAAGACAAATGTTACAATATGTAAAAATGATGATGATGGTAAATCCTATCGGCTGGCTCTATGGTGAGTGCTGAGTTTGAAACAGCGTCGTTTTCTGGATCACTCCGTTGCTACGGCTGTCAAAGGTCAGGAATATATGTCCTTTCTAATGCCCAGTGGGCTGGAAAAAAAGAATAAATAATTCTGGGTAAGGTACAGTCCAGTTACGATATTAATCTTAATGTTCATTAGTCTCTTGGGCCCAACCGATTCACGAAGGAACTTGGGACTTGTAGCCACGACGAGGACACCATTAATCCTTCACTGAATGAAGAAACAGGACCGAACTAGTCCAAAAATCGAAGATCCAAAATAGTAATAATGGTACTGGTAAGAAACCGCCGACCGCTGATTTTTATCATGTTCTATATTAGGAAGAAAAGAACGTTTATGAAAAACTGCTACTATCCTAACCACCCGTAAGTTTTCAGCTAAGCCCTGGCGGGAAAAAGAGTATGCGCCCTCCCACGTTATTTCCCGCGAGAAAATGAACAGCACACAAAGTCAATTATTATTTAATTTATCCATGCGCGCACTTTAACAAAAATCGCCTGTCACTACTAGCTATTTGTCGGCGTCTATTGTTTTGTCACATGACATTACCACTAGTCACTTATATAATCTCACACAATGAAATATAATGCAAATTCTATTCTGTCACTCATCCGTCACGCGCAATAATCTCAGTCAGCAAAGCCGCATCTTCTTGTTGAAAGAAAGTGTGATGATGGAATTTACGTTACTGAACAACTGGCAAGAAAATATCTACGCGTTATGTTTTTTCACTAGTTTTAAACGCTAAGGAATTACAGTGAATTAAAATGGTAAACTTAACACATTTTAACACGTAAGCACAATTTCTATTACCACAAATCAGAAAATGAAATCCCCACGAGACAATTTAACACATTTAGCAAAGAAAGATTCTAGTCTGGCGTGTTTTGATTATCCAAGAATTTCTGAGCGACTCTAATAACTGTATCTGAGACATCGCGGTATATATACAGATCATGGTGTTATCATCACCAGAAGACGTTACAATCCACACATTCTGAATAGCAAAGAAATCAGGAAACTGCGTTTCCCGGATCAAATTTTTCTTCGTTCATTCTACTCAGCGATGCTGACCGACATGAGAAGACTTGGCCGTGCACGGGCCTCTCTTAGATTACGTCCCCTTTCGCAGATCAAACAATTTACCTCCCCCTGAAACGTACGAACATCAAAGGTGGTCGGAAAAATATTATCGCCCCTATATCTCTTCAAACAGTCCGTTATTTTTACGCGCGTCTGTCTAATGACCGATAACACTGACAAACAACATTGTTCTTTCTTATATAAGAATAAGTGTTCTTAGGTCAGTTTTTTGCGCTGATTTCAAATTTGAAATCCGTTTATCTCTATGACATCGGGGTCTTAAGATATTTGTGAATAAATATATTTTTGGGAAACCGTTATTTGCTCCGTTTCATTTTTACTATATAACTTATTAAAAATTAATAAAATGCAAAATAATTCTACTTTTTATACTGCTAAAAGATGCATGATACATACTGTTATTCCTGGTACACACACCGCTGATTCCAACTGATAAAGGCTGAAATTCATTCAGTCTGTTGCCTACTGTTTGTTCATTGCATACGCTATATAGGCTAATTATCCATGGGTGTACTGATGTGCTGTTACCGTGTATGATATGTGAAGGGTGTGTAGAAACAGTCACTCACACCACGATAGCTCACGTACGAGTCATGGAGGGTTGAACGCCTTGTGACAGTGATTGAACAGTTTTATTACACAACAACACGGTCACGATAACGTAGACGAAGTACAGCATGTAACACAGGTTATAATAGCATACCAAAAAAGGATCCACATCATATAATCATAATAATCCATCAAGAAGGACTACTGGCAAACGCAGTACCAATAGTTATAGGCCTCAAATAACATTATGCCTCAGCGCTATATAATCCATCCAGAAGACTGCTGACCATCGCAGTACTACTAGTTATAGGCCTCAAATATATGACGTCTCAGCGCTATATAATTCATCTACAAGACTGCTGACACTCACAGTACTAATAGTTATAGGCCTCCAATATATGACGTCTCAACACTATTTAATTCATCCATAAGACTGCTGACACTCGCAGTACTAATAGTTATAGGCCTCCAATATATGACGTCTCAGCGCTATTTACTTCATCCATAAGACTGCTGAGAATCACAGTACTAATAATTATAGGCCTCCAATATATGACGTCTCAACACTATTTAATTCATCCATAAGACTGCTGCACAACACTATTTAATTCATCCATAAGACTGCTGACACTCGCAGTACTAATAGTTATAGGCCTCCAATATATGACGTCTCAACACTACAATAACAGCTTCCTAACAGCTTCACAAAATCGCTATACTGCACTTAATCATAATACGGCCTGTCCAAATCCTGGCCTCATAATATAAGTCGACATATCAAGCACTGTACAGGCTTCCCTCGAAAACACTGGGCTGACTTCTCCAGTCACGCCCAGGACACAGACTTTTCAAAAAATGTACATAATCTCTAAACACTGGCCTGTATACTCCAAGGCCTAAGGAACATCTTAAATAAAGTGCATCTCATCTAAACACTGGCCTGTACACTGGTACACATTGAAAAACACTTCACATCTCCTCAGTGCACTTGCTCGGCACACACTGACCAAAATCATTCTCTCCCAGAACACCCCAGCCAATCACAAAATGCCTGGGGCTAACTTGCCGAGAACTCTCGCTCATCGCTTAAAATTAGCTTAGAAAATTCATCTCACGTGGAACTCAGCCACCGTGAGAAACGTTCTGCATCTCGAAGATTCGAATGCGATACACTCATATATTTTTTAAATAAATTAACAGCTAGACAACAGCTGTTCAAGTGGGATAACCATCATAATCTACTGTACATCCCATACATATAACGATTACTGCCCTTGCTTTGATTTGGACCTAACAGTTTACACCACCCCCCAGGGAAAAAAATGATAACATCATTTTTTTGAAAAGATTAGTCAATCAAAAAATAAGTGGGTGATGAAGCTCTAATCAGAAAAATTAATCAACCTGTTAAGTCCAAATACTATATATCGTCCCCAAAAATATCAGCATTATGAGAAAGCATACAAAATAATCAGCTAAGTCTACAAAGATAATGTGCTTTCAACAAAGTTAAGTCTATTCAGCATAGAATTAACCCAGCAATATACAGGATGTAGGTATCCGTATAGTAAGATGTATAAGAATACAAATAGTATCAGGGGACATATAAATGCACCATGAAAGTATAAACAACATATTAACCGCTACCGAAAAGTCAGTAGAAGAAATGGAATAAAATGAAGAATAATCAGGAAAGACAAAAGAAAAAAACATAGATATGTCTGCCGAGAACGATGGATTAATACATCGTAATAACCATTTAATCAAACACCGTATTATATAAATACATATAATCATGACAAGAAAGTATAGGACATAAAGACAATGTATGTGTATATCTAACAACCACAAAAGAAAGCTGTAGATAAACGAAGCATAATCTAACACTTAACCTCATTATACAACTTATTCATAATAACAATGAACTATCATAGACATATACACAAAAAATAATACCGTTATAAATAAACTCGAACTAACGCACCATGAAGCGTTAAGTAAAAAAAAAAACCCATCATTACTCCCTCTAGCACAGTTAAGAACAGGGCACCGAAAAAATTTTACAATCTTAGAAAACATTTTCCAAAAAGTAAAAAACAAAAATATTTCATAACGCTAAGTTAAATAAAAATGGTATTTTAACTTTTTTTTTTTAGCTTTACCTTATATTAATATACCAACAATGTAATTAGCTTAACAAAAATGTATGACATACAAAAATTCTTATACTTAAGCAGACACAAAATCAAAACAATCTGCTGGGAAAATGATACATGTCTAAATTGCAAGAAAAAAAGAATCAAATTATTTTAAATTCACAGATGTTATTCTTTCGAAAAAACTTAGAAATCAATGTTTTAGAATATATTCTCAACTTGCAATACAAAATTAACTCTGATATAATCAAACTATGTTTCCAAATTTATTTTTCACAATATAATAGTTACTACATAATGTCTTAGAATGTGCTAATACATAAACTAAACATGACATCAAAACACAAGAAAGAATTTTAAATTTAGTGAGTACAGAGACTCTCTGAAGACGGCTACTGTACCATACCTAGCTAATGAGGTTGTGCATAGGGCTGACAAACTCATCATGCATATAAAACAGTCCTAATAATCACCGCTGCAAAAACACATCAATGTTTGATGTATCAGCTCTCGTAGCTCGAAGCTCAGAACGGAGCATAAAGGTCAACCATAGATTGACTAAATGAGCATAGTCTTCTGACTAGCGTGCGTAAATACTATAGTCCACTGCTTTCATCAAAAAGTTACAGAGACAAGTCACTCGCAAATGATATCATACACCTTACTGCAATCATAATACATACAATATTCGTCATAACACAATAGTGTAAGAATAGTATGAAGATAATTGTTGCATTATGAAAACATCGTCGTACAAAAAATAAATATGAGGTTACACACTATCTAATAGAAGTTATATAGTATCTTAATACAATTGTTTATAATATCCTATATTTATTTAATACAATAATATCTATATCCTAAACAAGTTGAACAGGCAATAATTTCAGCTGTGTTGAATAGTCTCATAAACGTGGTGCGATAACCGCATACAATTCAGAGTCAATTTGCTGTCCGGTTTACTTGGTTAACCCCATGGATACAAGGTGGCATACCTTACTCTCTCTGTTAATGTAAAACCGGAGCACTGACTTTTATTACAAAGCTGTCGCTGTGAAAATATACAATGAAAAAATTCTATTTTAATTCACAGTAATAATACGATGTAAAACGAAAATTAACGTTACCTTTACCTAAAACTGTGGCTTGTGTGAACCTGTGGCCCTTTCATCAATCAACAAGCCTTCCCTTGACACGTGTAAACACCACCGAAGGCTTGTGGGGCAGAAAATGATCGTAGCTCAAGGTCGTCGCTATTGGATGCTGAAAAAAATTTCTACCCTCACGACAGTGAGATACTCTCTGAAAACCACAAGCAGAACAAGCAGTTGTATTTGAGACTCTATTTTTATTATTATTACTTTGTTTATTAATAATTTTAGGTCTTTGTTGAGAAAAGTTAACATAGTTGCCATTATTAATTCTCTTTTGATAAAAAATATCTGCCAGATTGGTTATGTTGACTTCTAGAAAAACTATTATCGTAAGATTGATAATCTTTCATGTAATCATTTCTACCATACTTTTCAAAATCTTCAGAACCAAAATATTTAGATCTGTTAAACTGTCTCTGGTTTCTTGGAGAAGACAGATTACAATTTGCTGAACTCCCTTGGTAATGTTTAAAATTAGTATTATCTCTCCAGTCAAGATTGTTTTTCTTCTTTTCTGTGGCAGCATGCTTAACATCTGAATCAGTAATAGGGATAATAAAATCCTTATGGCTACTAACATACTGAGTATTACTTTGGGCACTAGTCCTACTAGTCTCGTCCCTTATTATGTTTTTATGAGGCTTTCCAACTTTAGATCCAAGGTTAGTTTTTTGAACTTTGACATGAAATTTATCCTTGTCTTTACTGTGATGTACAGAATCAAGTATCACAGTAGAATTAACCCTGTTGGCCTGTCGCCAGGAATTATTAATATTACCAGAATAGTCACTAGTACGTGGAAAATTATATTGGCCACGCAAGGATTTTCGCTCACCATGTTTGATGTTAGTTTTGGCATCAAGTGTCTCTTGCTGACTCAACGCTTTTATGACGTGTTGATAATCAACCTTCTGTTTAACATTATCAATATTTTCATTATCAATGACCGTAGACAATATTTTATTTCCCAAAACAATATCTATCAAACCGTCCAGTCTTTTCCTTAATTCCGTAACTTCAATATTCGTATGTGAAATCTCTTCACTCTGTTTCTGAATTACGTCATCAAATGTTACAACTCTACATCTCTCCTCCGTCAGTGATTTCTCAATTTTAGCTACCTTCTTTTTCTCCATAGTTAACTTTTCTAATTTCACCTTCTCATCCTTTTGTTTGCTTGCTCTCCTCTGTCGCGCTAGTTTCCTCAATCTCATCTTTTGAACCTCTTCTATCTGTGGCTGAAGTCGAGCCACCTGAGCCTGAAGTCCCTGGATTTGAGCAGCATGTGACTTCGACTCATTAACCTTCTCAGTAAATACCTTATTCATTTCTTTTAGTTGGCGACTCAGAATATCATTATCATCCAGTACATCGCCAAGCATTTCTAAATAAGTATTCTCACGAACATTGCTTTCAACCTTCAATTTGTCATACATCTCTTTATGTTCTTGAAGTTTCTGCGTGAGATTAATAGTTTCGCCTTGCTTATCTCCCAAATTAACTTCCAAGTATTTAATCCTGCACAATGCTGAATTTAATGCTTCATGCCCTCTTTCAAGATCCAAGTTTGATTTATATAAATCACTTTCAAGTTTAGTCACTGTTGCTTGTAATTTACTCTCTTTAGCAACACTTTCTAAAATCTTCGCCCTTTCCTGCAGCGCACTTTGTTTAATGCCTTCTATCTGCTCCTCATCCTGTAACTCATCTTTCTGATCATCATGAATGTCCTTGAAGATTATCTTCTGAAAATTATCTCGAGCAAAACCTCTTAGAAAAAATGACGCACTAGCCAAAAATCGATCCATTACATGTTCTTCGAGTTCTGGGCCTTGCAAATTCTCATTATCCTTCCTATTCTGAAATAAATATTTCAATATAGGCACCATATTATCTGGATCAATATCATAATCCATACCAGGATCCATAGTGGTTCAATCAATAAGTCCACTATATATATATATATATATATATATATATATATATATATATATATATATATATATATATATATATATATATATATATATATATATATATATATATATATATATATATATATATATATATATTCGCCAGCTATAATTACCACAAGTTTATGTCCCTAGAAATTCGGACAATTACTTTTTCAGCTGACAAAGCCAAATATCCTTTCAAGCAATTGCAAATATCAGTTAATCACTGTAGTAGCATAAGTTCATGTGCATAGAACCTTTGTAAAAGTATACACCAATATGAGGGATACCTTTATATCAATTTCAGTGATGTCAATATTATGTGAAATAGCCTTAAACACTTATGCACTAAAGTCTTACAATAAGTTACCAACAACTAACATATTATATAGACAATAGGAATCACGGTTACAAAGACAAGGTACTACAGAACAAACGATAACGTTCGCAGAGGTAAACTGAACATTAAAGCCGAACTGAAGGAAAAATTTTTTACATAGCATGTAATGATAACCGCGAATAATGACAAGACAATAACCAACACCGTATATAAACGAAAATGTGTATAAAAACTAAAAGATAGGAAATAGAGAAAGACGCTCACAAACAAATTAATCAATAAACTAAAAAACAGAGGAAAATACTACGAGAACAACAATGAAACGTTACTTCACAACTATACACTTACTTGTCCCAAGAGACAACTTGTAACCTAAACTTCGGTAAGGTTTGTAAACTTAAACCGAAATCCTAAAGAATGCTTATGAAGCCCTGGGTAAACTGGGATATAATCTCCATAAGTAGACATGAAAGATAAAATATTTAACATGAAATACTCATTACAACAAATAGTACACAATATATATAGGAAGACTTGTTGACACAAGATAAAATGGCACAGTTTCCACAACATAAACCACTTATCTTCAATAAAGGAAAATACGCCCGTCCAAAATGCTGAACATCACAGAGTCTGCTGAGGAAAACAGTTCACCGCATAAGGTCACCGCAGCTTGACACTTCTCACTTCAGGTCCTTTGTCCTTGCCACGGGATGATGTGTGCTCGTACACCGTACAGGTAAACATGAACTGTATTACTGCGAATCATCTACTTGAGGAACACGTGTAGAATGACAGCATATCCACTGAATTCCCTCTGTAACTGTAGGGGTATACCGTTTCTCAATCTCGTTGATAATCCACATGAAAGGAGGTACTTGACATCTCTTGTATACTTTGATGGTAAACTTCTGTAATTGCGCCACCAAAATACTGGCACAGTTCACTTGAAAACTTCAATTCAAAAAGCAGAACTGGATATCTCTGTATATCTTGGCAATGGAAACGTTAGATATGCTATAATCCTGTTTGTAGATGGGTATTAATAAGCTCCGCTGGCTGTTTTTGGGTAAGTCTTTTATAGTAGGTATCACACCACGTAAGTTTGAAAACCACCTCTATTGCACCCGTAGTTGATAATGATGATGGATTCTTAAATGCGCCACACAGCGTAGAAGAGAGTCATATAATGTAGATGACGTGGGATCACGTCCGAAAGTTTTGTCCACCGCCTGATGTGTACAATTGCAACAGTGCAAAATGATAGAGTAGTCGAATACCACGGTTGCTATATATTAAATCACGCCACACAGGCTACTTAATATAAATGTCGTGAGTTCGATCCAACTTGAACTGAAAACCACCAACTAATACACCCTGTTGACTGATACACACACCGGTGATTCCAACTGATAACGGCTGAAATTCATTCAGTCTGTTGCCTACTGTTTTTTCATTGCATACGCTATATAGGCTAATTATCCATGGGTGTACTGCTGTGCTGTTACCGTGTATGATATGTGAAGGGTGTGTAGAAACAGTCACTCACACCCCGATAGCTCACGTACGAGTCATGGAGGATTGAACGCCTTGTGACAGTTAATGAACAGTTTTATTACACCACAACACGGTCACGATAACGTAGACGAAGTACAGCATGTTACACAGGTTATAATAGCATACCAAAAAAGGATCCACATCATATAATCATAATAATTCATCAAGAAGGACTACTGACAAACGCAGTACCAATAGTTATAGGCCTCAAATAACATTATGCCTCAGCGCTATATAATCCATCCAGAAGACTGCTGACCATCGCAGTATTACTAGTTATAGGCCTCAAATATATGACGTCTCAGCGCTATATAATTCATCCATAAGACTGCTGACAATCACAGTACTAATAGTTATAGGCCTCCAATATATGACGTCTCAACACTATTTAATTCATCCATAAGACTGCTGACACTCGCAGTGCTAATAGTTATAGGCCTCCAATATATGACGTCTCAACACTATTTAATTCATCCATAAGGCTGCTGACACTCGCAGTACTAATAGTTATAGGCCTCCAATATATGACGTCTCAACACTATTTAATTCATCCATAAGACTGCTGACAGTCACGCCCAGGACACAGACTCTTCAAAAAATGTACATAATCTCTAAACACTGGCCTGTATACTCCAAGGCCTAAGGAACATCTCCTTAAATAAAGTACATCTCATCTAAACACTGGCCTGTACACTGGTACACATTGAAAAACACTTCACATCTCCTTAGTGCACTTGCTCGGCACACACTGACCAAAATCATTCTCTCCCAGAACACCCCAGCCAATCACAAAATGCCTGGGGCTAACTTGCCGAGAACTCTCGCTCATCGCTTAAAATTAGCTTAGAAAATTCATCTCACGTGGAACTCAGCCACCGTGAGAAACGTTCTGCATCTCGAAGATTCGAATGCGATACACTCATATATTTTTTTAATAAATTAACAGCTAGACAACAGCTGTTCAAGTGGGATAACCATTATAATCTACTGTACATCCCATACATATAACGATTACTGCCCTTGCTTAGATTTGGACCTAACAATGCGTGACATATGTTACGCTATTTTTCAAATAGTTACTGCATTTTGAAATAATTCTGAGCGAAATATGGCTTCTAGAAGTTGTAGAAATTCGGCTGATCTGTTCTGTTACGTGTGCGGATATTTTACCGATCATGTTCACCAGAAAAAACCTTACACCATTACTAAAGAAAGCATATGAACTTTATTTCGATTCGAAAGTTGATGATGCAAATAAATCTTGGAAGCCAAATGCAGTTTGTTCGACTTGTGCAAATACATCAGCAGGTTGGTTACGAAAATCGCCGAAGCATAAGTCGATGCCTTTTGGAGTGCCAGTAATATGGCGTGAACCGACAAATCACACTATTGATTGTTACTTCTGCTTGACAAATATCCATGGTTTCACTTTTAAAACTAGAAAGTCCGTGGTTTATCGAAATATTGAATCGGTTTCGAAACCAGTGCCTCATGATCCAATCACGTGTCCGTTCCCAGTTCCACCAGAACAATATCCGTTGACGTGAATGAACCATCAGAAAGTGATAGTTTACCTGCTTTGGAAACTAATTCTGACTCGGGTTATATACCGGTGAATGATGGTGTTCACTTAATTAACCATTCAGAGCTTTCAGATCTAAAACGTGATCTAGCTCTTACCCAAAGGACAAGCGAAATTACTCGGTTCGCGACTCAAAGAATGGAGTCTTTTAGTGCCCAATACTCCGATATCTAAATTTTGTCATAGACACAGAAAACTTGTTCAATACTTTGAGATGGATGATGACATTTGCTATTGCAAAGAGGTAAACGGTCTAATGGTGCACCTCGGTCATGTGCACATAGTCAACGAATGGCGACTTTTCATCGATTCTTCCAAGACTAGTCTAAAAGCCGTGTTATTGCATAACGGAAATTTATTTTCATCAATTCCAGTCGCATACTCTGTTCATATGAAAGAAACTTATGACACGGGCATGCAGACTTCTTCTTCTTCTTTGATCCTTAGCCGCCGACCGTCAAAGCAGTCAGTTGCCATCACGCTTAGTGGCATCTTGTAGGGCAACAACAAATTGATTCCACTTTGCTCGGTCGGTGGCTATCCTTCGTACAGTGCCCCAACTCTGATTCATTCTTTGCATCTCAGCCTCCACAGTCCTACGCCAGGTTGTTTTTGGTCGGCCTCTCTTTCGTTTTCCTTCAGGGGTCCAAAGCATAGCTGTTCTTGTGATGGCATTGGGGTCTCGTCTGAGGACATGGCCAACCCAGCTCCAGCGTCTGCCAGCTATGATGGTGTGCATGTCCTCTTGCTTGCTACGAGTAAGCATGCAGACCAGGTATACTAAATTTTGTGGCTTCCTATGTGAATGGGACAGCCGCAACAGACAGGAACATCATGCAAGAAAGGTGTGGCCTATCAGGAATCGTATGCAGCTCGGGCATAAAAATGTAATACACGAGCTATTAGTTAACAAAGACAGCATCATTTTACCACCGTTACATATAAAGTTGGGGCTCATGAAGAATTTCGTAAAAGCGTTAGATAAAGCGAGCATAGCTTTCACTTATCTTCGAGAAAAGTTTCCGCAAGTTAGCGATGCAAAGATAAGGGAAGGTATCTTTGTAGGACCTCAGATTAGGAAAGTTATTGCAGACAAACAATTCGAGAACTTGTTACATGGTAGTGAACTTCGCGCATGGATGGCATTCAAATCGATCGTCGATAACTTTTTGGAAAATCCCAAATCTTTCGACTATGTGCATATTGTTAAGCAGTGCGTAGATGCATACAGAATTATGGGCTGTAACATGTCCCTCAAAATCCATTTGCTCGATTCGCATCTTGACTTTTTCCCTGACAACCTTGGCGAAGTCAGCGATGAACATGGAGAACGATTCCATCAAGATATCGCCGTAATGGAGTCACGTTATCAAGGACGGTGGAGTGTGACCATGCTTGCCGATTATTGTTGGATGCTTAATCGCGATGTACCACATGCCATTCACCGAAAGAAGTCGACTGCACAGAAATTCAAGCCTACATAACTGTTATACTTCTTGTATGAATGATGTAATACTGTATGCGTTGTTAAAAAACTTCAATTGCGTATTTCTAGAGATCCCGACCGGACAGAGAAAAACGGTTTGCAAATTTAAAAACAGCGCATTAAAACTGACCAGAAAAACATAGAAATTTTAGAGAAAAAAAAAATTTTGTTAGCCAGTGAATTGGCAAATCAGCTCGCGTGAGAAACTCAGGTAAACAAACGTGATTCGCTCCCCTGTTAAGACTGGCATGTTGCGAAAAGTTGGTAAACAACTCTGTTGTTATGTTCCCAGAAAAATGGTGTGGATTCAAAGTTGAGTTGTACAATTAGAAAATTGCTTGCTTTGGCATAGCCAATGGTAGACACTAAATGGGAAAACAAAGGCTGTCAGATTACTGTATCAATGTTTCCATTCTAAGTCACAGTACGTCCGGGTTTTGAAAATGTGAAACCCTTTCATATCTCCTTTATGGAAATAGAGCTACTGTCATCCGCAGCGTCCCAGTGATTGCTATCTTTCATTGCATCATCCTCATCCATGCTCTAATTTCGACTCATAAAATCCACTCATACATTCTTCTTTCCTGGTATATATTGTACTTTATACGAGTGCACGCTTAACAGCAGAGCCCAACGCATAATCTTTGCGGTAAAATCCTTATTGGCTCTTAGAAATGCAATTTAGCATGGTCTGTCTGCACTCAGAACCAAACTCCATACATATATTCATTGTGCCTCCTGATTCCGCTCACGAGTGCTAAACATTCCCTCTCCACGGTCGAATAGTTAATTTCTGCTGTGTTGAGTTTGCGGCTGCCGTAGGCCACTAGAAATAACAAGTTTGGATGACTCTCGTCTGCATTCAGCAGTGTCGATCCGATTCCTTGTCCGCTGGCGTCTACGCGCAAGACGAAAGGTTTTGTCAGGTCGGGTAACCGTAAAATGGGGTATTTGGATAGTCGTTCGTTGAGAGTGACGTAAGCGTTTTCACACTCGGCTTTCCAAACAACCTTTCGGATTTTCCCTTCTTTGTGCAGTCAGTAAGAGGTGCTGTCAGACCATTGCAGTTTTTAATGAACTTCTGGTAGTACGCACACAGTTATAAGAACGAACGTGTGTCTCTCTTTTTTTGGGTCTCTTTGCTGCACGTATTGTCTTTATGTGTTTGGCAACTGGCCACATACACCCTTGAGTAAAAGTATGCCACAGGAAGTCAAGCTTTTCAAAGCCGATTAAACATTTGCTCTGACGGGCGGAAAGGAAAGCTTCCTTTAGTCTCCTGAGGAGCATAGAGGCCGTAGCAATATGTTCTTCGTAGTTATCTATTACAATCAGTATATCGTCCATGAAATTGTGAATTTCTTGAATATATTGCTCACATATTTATTATACAATATTTGCATTATTGTTTAGCTATTGTAAAGCACAATAATTGTGAATCATGGCTACCTTGGAGTCTTTTATTAAGGCTGGAAAACAATTTGGTATGGAAGGTGAGGCCTTAAGGGAATATGCCTTAAGGGAAGCCAATGAACTCAGGGATCAAAGAAAATTAGAGAGAGATGAGAAGAAGAAAGCTGAAGAAAGCAATTAGCTGAAAAAATGAGAGAAGAAGCTAAATGAAGATAATACTAAAGCAGAAATAAGGCAGAAATGTATGAATTGTAGAACAAATAAGCAAAATGTAGCTCTATTACACTTATGACAAGACAAGCACGAGTTTACAACATGTATGACATCTAATAAATGAATGATAGGAAGGTTAGAGCAACAATATCACAAACAATAATAGAACAACTGAATAAAAAATTCCAATTAACTTAACCACAAAAACAATCTTGTAAATTAACAACACTGCACAACTAACAAACAGTGGTAATGGTAATCTCAATAGCAGCATATAACTCACAGCTTTGTAATGCCGGCCCCGCTATTTGACTAAATCATGAACCAAACCTTACAGAACGCCCATGCATCTTTCTCGACGATACATGATGAGGTATTGTAAAGAAATCCATGAGTCCCACCAACCTCCCACTATTCACACAAACACATGGATACGAAAATACATAGAGAAAAAAAATGACTCTGGCAAATTAGATTTATCAAGTCTCACGCTGCATGTATCAATAAATATACTCATCTGTTTTGCCAGAAAAAAAATCCTCCTGGTTTAAACGCCTCTTTCTTCAAGGAACGATGAAAATACTCAGGGTAGACCAGGTTAGGTCTAGAATTCAGAAAGAGCTCACTCGAATTGGACTTGGCTTTGGTCCGTCTTCTTCTGGAAAATACGCCATCTTCGGGCATCAAACTTGAAATTTGAAATGAAACTTCTGCAGGAAATACGTGGGTCTTGATCATGTTTCACTTCTGCAATAATCTGTAAACTTTAACTGCGCTTACTGTTCAATTTAACCTCATATAGTTTAGCACCTTTGAAGTGAAGACAGGAGTACGACAGGGATGCCCCTTATCAACCACTCTATTTTAAACAGTCATAGACTGGGTGATGCGCCAGACAACAGAGGGCAATCAAAGAGGAATAAGATGGACTACATTTTCTACATTGGAAGATCTGGAATATGCAGATGACATTGCACTGCTAGCACATTCACATCAACACATCCAGGAAAAAACGGATAGACTTAATAAGTATAGCCAGCAGGTGGGCTTGAACATCAACCTAAAGAAGACAGAGGTCATGACGCTCAATGTGAGCAACCCTGAGCCCATATCAGTAAGGAATCAGCAACTGGAACAGACAGATGCCTTCACAAACCTAGGATGCATAGTAACACCAGACGGCGGAGCAAGCAAAGACATCAACAACAGAATGAACAAAGCAAGAACAGCCTTTTTTAGTCTAAACAACACCTGGAAGTCCTCTCAGTACAGCACAAGCACAAAATTAGCATTATATCAGAGCTGTGTGCTTTCTGTGCTTCTCTATAGCGCGGAGAGCTGGAGAGTTACAGAGAAGGAAATGTCGAAATTGTCCTCTTTTCACCCAACATGCCTAAGAAAAATTCTCCGAATCTTTTGACCGAATATCATCACCAACCAAGATCTGCTTACTCGGAGCAAGCAAGAGGACATGCACACCATCATAGCTGGCAGACGCTGGAGCTGGGTTGGCCATGTCCTCAGACGAGACCCCGATGCCATCACAAGAACAGCTAAGCTATAGACCCCTGAAGGAAAACGAAAGAGAGGCCGACCAAAAACAACTTGGCGGAGGACTGTGGAGGCTGAGATGCAAAGAATGAACCAGAGTTGGGGCACTGTACAAAGGAAGGCCGCCGATTGAGCAAAGTGGAATCAATTTGTTGTTGCCCTACAAGACGCCACCAGGCGTAATGGCCACTGACTGCTTTGACGGTCTACGGCTAAGGATCAAAGAAGAAGAAGAAGTTTAGCAGGCGATATATGTCGCCATCTTGGACATTTTTGATATTTGCATGACAATGAAGTCCAATGACTTGAAACAATCGATATTTACTTCAGAATCTCTGGCTTGAGGCTCCATTTATATGTAGCTCAGATCCCGGCTTGTGGCCTCCATTTATATGTTGTTACGGGGTGCTTTATATTATAAATAGATGAGTATCTCGTGACTCAGACCAAGTTCAATTAGGGGTATGCAAAGTAAACCCCGCACACAGCTTTTTTCCACCAACTATAATTAATACTGTCAAAGGCCAGGCTGGACAATTGAACATATATTTTAATGTATGACACGATGCTCCTCAGGTATCATTAGTAAAGCCATTATACATATAGGCATAATATAGTAAAGCAGTCCTTCAGTAGGTTTCCATATCGTCTGTCTCTATAACGCTGTCCTTGACATGTTTTCACAATGTTTTATTTTACTCACTTTTACAATAATTAGAATTCCTTTCATGCAATAATCTAGCATTAACCCACGGAGGTGTATGGGTGATCTAGAGGTCGAACACTTTAGGAATCTGTAGTGAAGTATAATATTCATGTTATAAATTTTACTTATAACAGCCCTCTTGTAGTTACTGCTGCCACAATCGGCTCTTTCGGTCTCCATATAAACACATATCTACAACCAAGTATGACTGGGTAGATCGGAACATCCATTATAGCCGTTTTGATAACACCTCATATGGAGAACAACAAAGACAACAACCAAAAAGCTACAGACTTATATAAATGAGTGCTTGCGTAGAATAGAGGGATTAATATGGTATGACAAGTTTACCAACGTGGAACTGATGACAAGAACCAGACTAGTGCCAGTGCAACAAGAGATGAGAAGAAGATGATGCCGTTAGATAAGACAAACACTGAGAAAACCTGTGGATAGCATTACAAGGAAGTTATAACGAACGAACGAACGAAATCTTTATTTCATCAAGGTAAAGAAACATATAACATATAAGGAAGGGAAACCGAGGTCTGTAAACGGTAAATTAATATGAAACAAACATAAAGGTATGTTTACGAGTGCCTGAAAACATACCTTTATGTTAGTTTCATATTAAATTACAAGGCAGTCCTTGTTCTGGAACCCATATGGCAAGAGAGGCAGAGGTAGACTACGAAGCACATGGACAAGAGAGCTGGAAATAGAGGTGAAAATGGAGACGAGAACGTGAAAAGAACTTGAGATGATGGCACGTGACAGGAGAACTTGGTATGTGTTTGTTGAAGGCCTATGTTCCTTTGGGAGTGGAGGGTTATGAATATAAATATGAAGGAATCCAGACGTCAGGATAGGAATTAGTAATAAGGATTCCATTATAATACGGGTCACAGTTCTTAGAAGTAGCTTGTAAAGGTAGAAGTATATAACTTCTATTAATACACTTAGAGCCACAAATTAGACGAAATCTTCCTCAAGTGATAAATGTTAAGAATATACTTTAAACAAGTAACCACTGCATGCCGGGGAAAGACGCCAATTTTGTGCATCAAAGCCTGGATATATTAACCCACTAATAGTGAAATTGGGTATAAAATGGACAAATGGAAAATTCCTGGGGGACCTGGATTTCGCAGATGATGTAGCATTCTTAAGTTCAACACCAAGACAATCCCAAGAAGCAATAAATAATTTGTGTCATCTCTCGGTTAAAATTGGTCTCCAAATAAATGCCTCTAAAACTAAAGCTATGAACTTTTCTAACGAGACCTTTGATATCATCTTGAACGGGGAAAAACTACATAAAGTTGAAAGGTTCAATTATTTAAGAAGTAAAAGGACTCAGGATGGTGACACAACAAGAGAAATCCATACTAGAATTGCTTTGGCAGCTAGAGCCTTAAATAGATTATCTAACATTTGGAAATTACGATCATTGAATATACATACCAAGCTTCGTCTGTTTAATTCAGATGTTATCTCAGTGTTAACATACGGCTGTGAGAGTTGGAAAATAACAAAATCATTGGAGAACAAGCTGAATACATTCGAGAACAAATGTCTTAGAAACTCATGAACATCAGTTGGAAAGAATTCAAGACTAATCGACAAATAAGAGAAGACTCTAGGCAGAAATATGTCTCCGACTATATAAGGAAAAGACGATGGTCATATATCGGTCATGTCCTACGAATGCAAAACAACAGAATACCACTACAGGCGCTCACTTGGGTTCCTGAGGGTAAGCGGAAAAAAGGAAGACCAAAAGAAACACTCAGAAGAACAATAATAAGAGAAGGAAGAACGTTGGGCCTAAATAATGTGCAAGAGCTAAGAGGAGTGGCGTCACAACGAACAACCTGGAGAGCACTGGTTTCTGCCTTATGCGCCGTGTTTGGCGCTTAAAGAATTTATTATTATTATTATTAATAATAGTGAAAAGGTAAGTTGTACATTTTCATATTTTATATGTGCATTTCCATATATCTTCTTCTTCTTCTTCTTCGTTCGCCCTGAAAAGGACGGTAGTTGCGTTGTGTCTGTTTTCGCCCAAGCTGTGATATCTGCACCTTTTGGTCGACACATCCGACTTCTGCATGGCATTTTTTAGGACCGGGTTTGCCTTCCCATTTCGATCCACACTCGCTCAGCCAGACTGCATAGCTGCAGACTGTTTCCAGGACCACCACGTGGAGGTGGAGTGCGGTCTTGACCAGCTCTGGTTCGCTGGTCCTGACGCAGGCAGTCAAGCTATGAGTCGCTGACTGCGGTCTCTATTGCTGCGTCTTGAGGTCCCATTTCCATATATGAACTGCTTACTGATGTAGAGTTGTGTTAGAGGCTAGACACCCCTAGCATGTACAATAACTTGTCACATAAATCACCACTGTAAGAGCTGGTGACGGCTTCGTGTGCGTTTCTTTACAAGGAACCAATAGCAGAGGTAGCACCAGGATCTATGGAGAGCAGAAAGAAGATTATGGCTTGAGGATATATATATATATATATATATATATATATATATATATATATATATATATATCTATATATATATATATATATATATATATATATATATATATATATAGTCATAAATTTTATTTTAGATTTACTATATACATATCTGATAATAATGCATTTGTCTTCTTCCGCTCTAATGACATTTTTTCATATAACTCAAATGTCCGCGATTTTACGCTAGGGTAAAAATCTGTGGAAGATGACATGGTGAGGCAAAAGCTCAGGAGACCTGATGCTTACATCAGGAGATATACGACTTAAGTTAGATATGATTTTCTATTTTCTCTCAGTTTCTGGTACATGGTAGCAGTCTTTTCAACGCTGGAAACCATCCATTAGAGACCGGTCTACAGACACATGAAGCGGCGACCTTTTTAGTAAGTTAATTCTGCGCAGCAGCAAACGTACTCCAACATACCATTCGACATGAGAAGGAACATTCAAGACGTCACTCAGAGCCAGCTGTGACGAAACCAGAATTCCACAACAAATCAATGTCACCACCTGATCAGTTACGGACAAAATACTGGCACATCATACAGACTCTTTAAACCCAGCAATAAATTAATAATGAAGATACACGATCAATGAACTCTTTTTTTTTTCTTAACAAATCAACGTTATTCATTTTAACCCTGTTGATCCAATATGTCATAAACAAATTTCTTGATGACTATGGAAATATAAATCATTAGTTGGAGTTATTAACGCGGTTGAGTGAATTTGATGTCTGCACCAGTATGATTCGTTTTTTATACACATACTTATACACATAGCTAACAACAAAATTAATAATTTGCTGAATTACCTACGAGTCAAATTTATATAATTCACAGAAGTGGGTGGGTGTTGCGTGCATATTTTGACGCACATATTACAAAAATCGATATGGCTATTTAATATGGAAAAGATATAGACATTCATTCATTTGTGTATGAAAATGATGTCTATGGGAAAGCTAGATAATCCATGATTGTTTTACCCTTTTGATTATAGGAGTAATCGTTCTTGATATTGATTCGGCGCATGGATATGACACCCATGTCCGTACTTATTTGTTAGGGCCAGAAAATATATTAATTTGCATATTATGTTTATGGCCTGAATTCATATGTATTACATATTATTAGTACAAGTAGAATCAGTCCTATATTGTATATTTTGGATGGGTAGGCAGGACTATATTCGTGTTATGCCGCTCTAGCGGAAGTAGGAGTTGTCTTGACAAGTCGTGATGAGTTCCGAGGTACCGTTTACAATGGCGGTTACGCATTTTTCAGGGCTGGTACATTCTTCAGTAAAAATGATTTATGAAGTGGTTTTTCTTCTGTAGGAGATTGTGTCTCTACTAGAGTTTGTGTTAGAGACTCTCCTAATGTACGGTACCATGTATGATTCGGACTCCAGGTAATGCCAGACCCTATTTTTGATGATCTCACGTCGGTTAGACCTAGCTGGAATTGTGTGCTTCGCAACGCTAGGGTCTTGTTTGTATCGACGAAGATGACGGGCTTCCATACAGCAATTATGTCTACGTGAAGTAACTGGATTACTGTAGAACTGTATGGAGGAACTTTAAGAAATTATTCATATGCATTGCAAATTAACTTTGGCTTATATATACCCTCCTGTGAGTGAGTGAGCGACAACTCAGGAAGGCGGCCATGTTACATTCCTGTCATCATATTTTTGAATCACTGTCCAAAGAACGGGTGTAAAGGGCAATTTTTACTATCTTGCAATATAATACATTTATATTCTTATTATGTTCGCAAATATTTTGGAAGCAAAGTATTTCCTTTTTTAAGTGCTTAAGGAGAAGTCATTTTTTTGGGTTGCTTCCCTTGAAAATAGTCCGTCATCTTCGATCGGACTCCGCAGACGACTCTAGGCCTACTGTGATTTATTCTTTGGCTGGGTAGGAATAGATTGTTCTTGCTTCAGTATATCTATGGCCTGAATTTATACGTAGTGTTTGTATGAGTAGGACGAGTCTGTCTTATATATGGATATCTTTGCATTTCTAAGCCGAACTAATTTGGTTGTCGCTAGAAAAGGTCAAAGGCTATGCAGCGGAAGTATCGCTAGCGAAGGGGTGTGATTCATGGCTGCCATCCTGTGAGGATGCTGAGTTTTGTTGTAGCAGGCTTTTTGCCGAAATAGTGATCTATATATGGATGGGGAAAAGTGATAGTCATATAGACATGTTGTATGTACTTTACCCCAGTGTTTATTCTCTTTTGCCAAGGAATGGCAAAGTTATATTTCGCATAAAAAGGTAAAACCACAATTTATTATGAACTTGGGCTTCGCCATCGTTGTTGATAAGCAGATGCACAGTGGTACTTTTAAAAAGAATATCCATTCAAAGGAAGAAGACATTCCTATGTATCAGCACTGGATTGTATGATATTATTCAATTACCTCTAAGAGAGAACCTATGAAGAAATGAGGACATTTAATGAATGACCAATTTTGGTCTATATTCTATAGTGAGTGAAGCTCACGAGAGAGAGAACAGCCATGTTGAAATTCATATACTTTGTATTTATCGAGTGAGAAAAAGGGATGCCTGTACTATCGCTCGATGAACCAAGAGATCACTGCTACATGTGAGAACCCATGTCTGGGATTCCTATATTATGAAATATATATATATTGAACTTTACGTGAAGGAATATTCGCTAGACGAGGTTAGGTTTAGGAGCCTTCCTATATCTTGGTTATGGTCTGACGTGCCCAGTCAGTAAAGCCAGATGATTTACATGATGGAACGCTGAATGCTTATTTACGAATGCTCCATTATGATATTTGCCAAGCATGAATGCTAACTTAAGATGATATTCCTGTGATCAACATTATGCTGTCTATGTCGACATTTGTTCCTGTAACCATACACGTACTGTCCAAGTGTGCGTCCCATTAAATGTTATAAAAAGACCACCGTAGTTCCAGTACTTCTTGAATTCGAACAGTGTGAGTATGAGTGATGTACTACCAACCTGTCAACTCTATCGAATCATTCTACCATTCGCGTACTGACATTCAGATACACACTCATTGTTTACACTCACATTCTTGTCGGAGCCTCATCACGTTCCAGGACAAGATGACCTGTATGACCAAAACTGTGCTGGGTTTGATGAGTTGACAATCGTTACACTTTGCTACACCAGTCCCAACATCTACATTTATCCACTGGTGGACATTCACATCATTTAGCAAATAAAGCATGATCCAACAACTAGTAGCCAGTATGAGTTAACAACTAAACAGAATTTATCAACTGGTGTGCCAGCTTCCTTGGTCAACCTGCACAGTGACTATATTGAGAAGTAAACTACTGAGACCAGACGTTCCTTGGGGTCTGTTACGACACACAAATACATCAACAGTACAACTCTACAGTGATGTCAGCGTGACCTGTCCTGTCGAGAGTATGCAGTAACTAGGTCAGGGTTTGTTGACATTTGGTTCATTGGACATTTGCCATACAACTGACAGTGTTACACGGCAAGCTTGGTTGAAACATAGAACATTACACATCAGGACTGGAGAATATTTGACAGTGTTTGCGAAAGAAAATGTTATTGAACTGAGAAGTCCTACATTGATTGTTATCATTCAAATCAACGATGGAGCTTCTATTTCTGTGTTGAATTTAAAATAATTAGACCAGAAGTATTTGTTTAATAAAGTACCACAGTACTGTACTATTAGGCAGTGTAGCTGAGCCTTCATTCCAACACATTCTTTCTGCAACACTCTATTTACATCATATTGCCATACTATTTATGCATTTATGTATTTATGTTTAACTATTTATATGTGATATTTGTTTGTATCCAGCGGGTTGTTGTTTCGGTTGGGCGGTGTCACACAGCAGAGTATCCCACGTAATAGAGGGTCTGATGTGTGCGTTTCTATAGGTGCAATTTTCTTGATTGAAAATTTGCTGCGACAGCTGTTGCTATTAGTGTTAGCTGTGAAGACTGTACTCATTGTTGTTTTTGTAATATTCCTCTGTTCTTTAGTTTGTTTTGATTTGTTTGTAATTTGTTGGTCTACCCTATTCTATCTTTCAGTTCTATTCTCAATTTATATTTATATACTGTGGCGTTATTTGTATTTGTTATCCTCTTGCGGTTTATCTTTTATTGTTTTTCCCATTTGATTTATTTCATTTCCGCAAATATTTTCATGTTCTTCTGTATAACTGTTTTGTTTGGTGCCTGATCGACATACACTATTTAAAATATAGTTGATCATATAAATTGATGTACAAGAATCAACTGATAGTCAATTGCTATTACTAAAGGTACACAGTTGATGATATAAAACACTATTTCTGGTGCACTGCACTTATATTATAGAGTGAACCAGCAACTTATAGCTGTTATTATATAAGGATTTATACAAGACCTTTGTAAGGCTTGTTTCCCACAGTGATTGGGATAGTTAAGTACTATTTTTCCACAGGTTAAAAAGTTATCATACAAGGTCTTTGATTAAGACTAAGAAAGTGAATTTATTTACTTTTGCAAATTACTGATCTTATTAGACAAGATGTCTACCTTAGATTATTTTATCACACAAGGCAGGGCTCTTGATAAGACTGGTCAGCAATTAGAACAATGGGCAGTTGCTCAATATGACAAAGCATTAGCTGCAGAAGAGAGAAAACTTGCTGCTGCTGCTGAAGAAAGAAAAGCATTGATTGAAGAAAAGAAATTAGCAGCTGAGGAGAAAAGATTAGAAGCTGAGGAAAAAAAATTACAAAGAGAGGATGAACAAAAGAGATTGCAGATACAGACTGATGAAAAAAGATTCCTGATGGAAATGGAAAAAGAGAAAAGAAAAGATGAGGCTACTGCACAAGAGAAAAAAGCAATAAGAGAACATGAACACCAAAAAGAACTTTTAGCATTTGAGTTAGAAAAGTTAAAGTTAACAAACATAAGTAATGTTAATCAAGCATCTAGTGGTAATGGTAAACCCTTTACTTACAAGGTCAAGGTACCAGCGTTCAACCCTTCCAGTGATGACATAACATTCTGGCTAAACAGATTTGAACGCTCGTGTCGAGCACATAATGTGGACAAATCACAATATGCTAACCAGTTATCAGAAAATCTGAAAGGTGATTCTCTGACTAGTTTAAGTTTGGTTGAAGAGGCTGACAAAGATAACTATGATGTTATTAGGGCAGCCTTGTTAAAGAAGTATCAGTTGTCTGAAGAGGGTTATCGGAAGTTGTTTAAGACAATGGTGCCTGAGGCAGGTGTAGAATTCTCAGAATTCATTGCAAGAACACGTCTTACATTTGATCGTTGGATTGAGCTATCCAAAACAGAAAAGACTTATGAAGCCCTTATGGACTTGATACTCAGAGACAAGATTATGTCAAGTATAAATAAACCTTTCCTCGAATTCTTACATGAGCGTAAACCTAAGTCTCTAAAAGAAATGGAACAGTATTGTACCCAATACGTCACTGCACATCCGGACGTAGCTATTAGCAACAGTAAGGTTAAAGAAGGTATGCCAGTTGCTTCTGCAACACCATACAACCCTAATCACTCTCACAAATTCCAAGGACCTCAAAACAGGTTTAATAAAAAAGGTAACTATTACAGTTATCAGAACCAAGGTAACCAATCATTTCAGGGTTCTTCTTCGAATACCTGGAGAAGAGCTGACAGCCCTCGATTCAGGGGTGGTCATAATTACAGGAACTTTCGCAAAGGAAGTCATTCTAGAAACTATCCAAGTTTTCCTTCATGGAGACAACAGGATCATAATTACCGAGATACTCATTATAATGAATATGATGATAGTAACCAAAGGAGCTATGATTCAAACCCGAGTAGGGGTTATAATGATGGAAACAATGATAAGTACAGAGGCAATAATAACAGAGGTAGAGCACAATTCAAAAAACATAAAGCTCATTACCAGGCGAACTCTGCACAGCAAGAGTCCCACGAAGCCTATAAACAAAATAAAGATAATGATGACTCTAATAATATGGCATGTGCCGCTTTTGATTTTGGGAGAGCATCTCAGTGCCCCCAATGCAAAACATTATTTGAGCCAACCACAGTGTCTACTTTAAGCTGTGGCCATCCTCTTCCCGCTCTTCCTGCGTCAATCGCGCATGATGGGAGAGGTTCCCTTGTCTTACACAAAGGTTTAGTAAATGACAATCCAGTCTCAGTACTTTTTGATTCTGGATGCACAACTATTGGGGTTAGGCAGTCACTCATAGATCCTTCTCATTCTACAGGCAAAGTAGTCAAATGCGTAACATTTGGCGGCACCATAGAGAAATACTCTACCGCTATCATTAGGATTGCTACCTTTCTTCACAGGAGATGTACACGCATGTCTTTTGCCGAATCCGATCGCTGATCTTATCATCGGTCGCATTCACGGAGTCAAAGAATGCACTCCGGAGCAAATTTCCGTTTGGGAAAATCAAAATATGCAATCTGCTAATGCAGTAGTCACTAGAGCTCAAGCTCTCAATATGCCTGAAACTTCATCTGTTGAAGATAATGAAGTGCATAACCAAGATGATCCCTTGGTAATTTCTCGTGACTCGTTTATAAAACAACAAGAAGAAGATCCGACTCTTAAGAAATTCTTCACTCTTGTAACAAAAGGTGATCCGAATAAAGATTCAAATTGTAAATCTTGGATTACAATGAAGAATGGCGTACTTGTACGTATGGTGCAAGACTCCACTAAGTCAAGTCATTCTCAGATTCTTGTACCCAAGAATTTGAGAGTTAAGATCTTACAACATGCACACGACTCTCAGTGTGCTGGTCACATGGGTTTTTCCCGTACTAAGTCAAGAGTTCTTGCGGCTTTCTTTTGGCCTTTTGTGAACAAGGACATACGGATCTATTGTCGATCCTGTAAAGTATGTCAAGAAGTCAAATCCAAAGGTCCTCGTCATGCTGCGCCTATTCAGGCTGCAGATATTCCTTTTCGTCCATTCCAGAAAATGGCGATAGACATCATTGGTCCATTCAAGATCAAATCTGCTAGAGGACATCAGTTTATCTTAACGTGTGTAGACATGTGCACACGTTGGCCAGAGGCTATCCCTCTAAAGAGCATTACTACCGCTGACATTGCAGATGCTCTTTGGCTTATATTTTCTCGGCTGGGATTCCCCGGAGAAATATTATCAGATCATGGCACCCAACTGATATCGGATACCATGTCTCAAGTAATGTCTACTCTACAGATAGAGAGAGATCTTTGAGTAGCATCTATCATCCTATGTCCAATGGGATGGTCGAGCGACTAAATAGAACACTTAAGAACTTATTAGGGAAGATAACTGAGGATCATCCTCAAGATTGGGATAGGGTTTTACCCGCGGCCCTCTTCGCGTACAGAGAGGTCCCCAATGAACATACAGGGTTTTCGCCCTTTGAACTTGTCTTTGGCGCGCGACCGCGCGGCCCAATGTCTTTGCTGCATGATCTTATAACAGCTGACAATATTGACGATGACACAAAATCTTCTTACGAGTATGTCATCGCGCTGAGACAAAAGATTATCGAAGCATGCAAATTGGCAACGTCCTCTTCTGAATTTGCTAAGCAGAAGGCAAGACAATTTGCTAATAAGAAGAGAACTTTACGACAACTTTGTCCTGGTGACAAAGCATTTGTTTTGCTACCTTGTCGTGAAAATAGACTCCTTATTAGTTGGAAAGGTCCGTACGATATAATATCGAAAATTTCAGATGTTGACTACATCGTCGATATTAACGGGAAGCATAAAACCTTCCACATCAATATGCTTACGGAGATCCATGAACGTCCTGACTATCTACAGCCTATTTTCCGGCAACGGACGATTCTCATGTCAAACATGGTCATTACTCATCACTGTCTGTAATACAGGATGAGGAAACAAGTTTTTCGGATGTTAATCTCCCGCTTCCAATGATCCCACTTCATTCTAGTGAATCATGGAAAGACGTTACTGTTTCTCCTGATTTGTCTCTAGGAGAACGGCGACAAGTTTCGTCTATGTTACAAACATTTCAGGATGTCCTCACTGACATCCCTGGACAAACTCATGTCATTGAGCATGACATTGTTCTAACTGAACATACTCCAATTAGGGTTAGGCCTTATCCTATCCCTATACATTTCCAAACACAGGTTGAAAAGGGAGTTGGATGAAATGATAGATTTACAAATAATCGAACCATCCACTTCTGCATATTCTTCGCCGATGGTTATTGTTCGAAAAAAAGACAATAACATACGTCTTTGCGTTGACTATCGCAAATTGAATCAAGTTACGAAGTTCGATGCTGAACCTATGCCTTTACTAGAAGAGTTACTTACTCGTCTTTCTAAATCGCATTTTTTCACTAAACTTGATTTGTCTAAAGGATATTGGCAAGTTCCATTATCCGAACGCGCCAAACCTCTTACCGCTTTCTCTACTCCCAGAGGCCTTTTCCAATGGAATTTTATGCCTTTCGGCCTTATGAACGCACCAGCTACATTTGTACGCATGATGCGTCGAATCCTATCGTATCGGTCAGATGTCATTGCTTATCTAGACGACATCTGTCTTTTCAGCGATACTTGGGAAGATCACTATTCAGGATTAGTTGAATTATTATCAACTCTGCGTGAGTATAACCTGACAGCAAAACCATCTAAAGCTTGTATTGGCTTTAGCGAAATTGCTTTCTTAGGCCATCGAGTAGGTCACGGTTTCTTGAAGACAGAAGACCATAATATCACTAAGATACTTAACATCTCTATCCCTAGGACTAAAAAGCAAGTGCGAAGTCTTTTAGGTCTCATACAATTTTATGGACGTTTCATTCCGAATCTGTCCTCTATCATGGCACCTCTCTCTACACTATTAAAGAAAGGGTCGCCTAACATGGTTCACTGGTCTCATGAATGCCAATCTTCACTAGAGAAGATCAAAACTATGTTTTCATCACCACCTATTTTAGTGTTACCTACAACAGATAAGACATTTGTTCTTCGTAGTGACGCTTCATCCACTGGGATTGGAGCGGCACTAATGCAAGAGTACTCTGGAACTCTGCATCCTGTAATGTATATATCCAGAAAACTTAATGCTGCAGAAAGGAATTACTCGGTTTTAGACCGCGAATTATTGGCAATGGTTTGGTCAATTCTCAAACTCCAAAGATTCCTTCTGGGCGCGCATTTCGTAGTGGAAACTGACCAAAAAGCTCTTACGGCTATCCAAAGTAAGAACTTGAAGAGCTCGAGATCAACTCGATACGCAATCGCTCTTCAACCTTTTCATTTTTCGGTACGAGCTATCCGTGGTTCAGAAAATGTGATGGCGGACATTCTGTCCAGATGCCCACATGATGCCACTTAACTGTTAAATATTGGATCTTTTTAATATGTATAACTTTACAACAGTTTTTTTTTTGTTTCTTTACTAAGATACACATTTGTAATTTAATAATAGAATGATGGTATCTCTACTTAGCGGTTTATTGATGTTAATTCACCGCTGTTCTTTGATGATTGTTTCTTCATAAATCATAAATTTAAGATTATAGTGTGAATTTTTGGTATGCATTGTATAATTACCAGAATTGTATTATACGTACATCACACCTTCCTGGAAACATTTATTCGTAGGGAAACAATTTCTCTCAGATTTTGAGATATATATTCTCACCAGTCATATTAGGAATTATAGTTATTCCTGATATTTTCATCTGCGCAGTATTCTTGCGTTGTGAGCCTATTCTACGGTGCTCCTAGATGTATTTAAAAAAAAAATTTTATTTTTTTTCCCGGGAGGTGTGGTAAGACTGTAAAGGGCAATTTTTACTATCTTGCAATATAATACATTTATATTCTTATTATGTTCGCAAATATTTTGGAAGCAAAGTATTTCCTTTTTTAAGTGCTTAAGGAGAAGTCATTTTTGGGTTGCTTCCCTTGAAAATAGTCCGTCATCTTCGATCGGACTCCGCAGACGACTCTAGGCCTACTGTGATTTATTCTTTGGCTGGGTAGGAATAGATTGTTCTTGCTTCAGTATATCTATGGCCTGAATTTATACGTAGTGTTTGTATGAGTAGGACGAGTCTGTCTTATATATGGATATCTTTGCATTTCTAAGCCGAACTAATTTGGTTGTCGCTAGAAAAGGTCAAAGGCTATGCAGCGGAAGTATCGCTAGCGAAGGGGTGTGATTCATGGCTGCCATCCTGTGAGGATGCTGAGTTTTGTTGTAGCAGGCTTTTTGCCGAAATAGTGATCTATATATGGATGGGGAAAAGTGATAGTCATATAGACATGTTGTATGTACTTTACCCCAGTGTTTATTCTCTTTTGCCAAGGAATGGCAAAGTTATATTTCGCATAAAAAGGTAAAACCACAATTTATTATGAACTTGGGCTTCGCCATCGTTGTTGATAAGCAGATGCACAGTGGTACTTTTTAAAAAGAATATCCATTCAAAGGAAGAAGACATTCCTATGTATCAGCACTGGATTGTATGATATTATTCAATTACCTCTATGAGAGAACCTATGAAGAAATGAGGACATTTAATGAATGACCAATTTTGGTCTATATTCTATAGTGAGTGAAGCTCACGAGAGAGAGAACAGCCATGTTGAAATTCATATACTTTGTATTTATCGAGTGAGAAAAAGGGATGCCTGTACTATCGCTCGATGAACCAAGAGATCACTGCTACATGTGAGAACCCATGTCTGGGATTCCTATATTATGAAATATATATATATTGAACTTTACGTGAAGGAATATTCGCTAGACGAGGTTAGGTTTAGGAGCCTTCCTATATCTTGGTTATGGTCTGACGTGCCCAGTCAGTAAAGCCAGATGATTTACATGATGGAACGCTGAATGCTTATTTACGAATGCTCCATTATGATATTTGCCAAGCATGAATGCTAACTTAAGATGATATTCCTGTGATCAACATTATGCTGTCTATGTCGACATTTTTTCCTGTAACCATACACGTACTGTCCAAGTGTGCGTCCCATTAAATGTTATAAAAAGACCACCGTAGTTCCAGTACTTCTTGAATTCGAACAGTGTGAGTATGAGTGATGTACTACCAACCTGTCAACTCTATCGAATCATTCTACCATTCGCGTACTGACATTCAGATACACACTCATTGTTTACACTCACATTCTTGTCGGAGCCTCATCACGTTCCAGGACAAGATGACCTGTATGACCAAAACTGTGCTGGGTTTGATGAGTTGACAATCGTTACACTTTGCTACACCAGTCCCAACATCTACATTTATCCACTGGTGGACATTCACATCATTTAGCAAATAAAGCATGATCCAACAACTAGTAGCCAGTATGAGTTAACAACTAAACAGAATTTATCAACGGGGCATGTATCTTATTATTCGGACAGTGGCAAGGAGATCTCAATTTTGATAGAAACCCCTTATCGTGGTTTAATAATATGATATAAACTGTGAACATAAAGCAACTTTAGTTACTTACCGATCCGCCTTCACTGACGCGCTTAGTCAGATAGGGGATGCGGCCATTATGTATCATGACATTGGAAGCTATTGATGTACTACCTATTATTTATGAATGTGTCATGACATGGGATCTACTATGTATGCCTGCAAATTGATGTGTCAACATGTACCCATGATTTACTCGTTATGTCCCAGTGTGTGCGTCTAAATAAACTGTGTAAACAAAGATTCCAGCAGTCTGCATTGGTGCCTTGTAGACACAAGTGAATGAGTGTTTAGATTGGTCAGAACACGAACAGTACACCATTCGCGTTAATCACACTCTACACTTCTACTCCATATATACACCATCCTGCGTCGGTTGAATTGACCAAGTTTAGGGCCTGCTTCCCCTGGAGCCTTAGAGGGAAACTACTGTTTACAGCTGCCTTTGCCTTCCCTAACCCAGGACTAGGGTGAGTTACCCATTTACAGCTGGGTTGACTGGAGCATGCCTGATCTCAACAACTCTGTACACTACAATGGACAGATACAGTAGTGGCACCACAAACAACATGCTACAGTGATTGATAGTGGAGCTTTACAAGAAAGAGATCACACCACACACTTTACACCACTCTTTACAGAGGTTTACAGTACTTTACATCTGACACTTTACAGTGGGGAATACACAATTTACAACAAACGTAGAAGACGCAGTTGATTTACTTGCAATTCTTAAATCCCTGTGAGATTCCGTGACCTAATAGCACCATCGTCCTATTTACATAACTGTCCAGAGTGATCTTTAGTGAAAGCTGCTACCTTTGAAAACGTATCTTTTTACTTCAATTTCGGCCATTAGTGTCCTACTACTGTAGACCGTGTGAGACAACACTCGATAATGCTTGAGGTTGTAATTTTCAAATTATTCTTTTCAAATATATGTATCATATGGAATCGCCATATTTGGGATCCTAGTTAATTGCTTACTGTTTCTAACTCCATCGTTTTTGTTGAAACTCGTTATGTCATATTTATAATAATACACAATAACTTTCTGATAATTTAAAATTAATTAAATAACTCTTAAAGTATAATGTAAATTACTTTGCGATGCGTACTTTTTATAATGTAATAGGTAAAAAACAAAAGAGCCATGGCTTAGCACCTTCTTTGCTTCAAACGTAAAAAGCAATAACATGCTCTCGAACATAATTGCCACCCTTTGTGACGTAATGAGGTTATAAGTTGTGGGTACTTTGATGGAGCTACCATCCCTCCTATTTCTTTCTGAATTTTGGCACGCCCATTTTACTGCTTTTCGTCGTTCTGTATATATAAGCGGGGTAATTGATTTGTAATTCTTGAATCCGATAAGTTCTCTCCCCTGTTTATCTAAATGTTGGTAGGAGATAATTGAGGCATCAACAGCGGCATTTTCTTCTTTTCTGCTTAGAAGTTCTTTGACCACGAGCCAGAAACCCAACACTCAGTTTTGAGAAGGGGGCGGCAATATGTTCCCGAGTCTTTGACAGTAGGGAAGCTCGTGCCTTTCTTGTGTCCATGAATAGTACCTATTACGCCATATAATGGCGGCTTCTTCTTTTTTTGTTCACGAAACACGGGAAACTGTTTCTATAGCTCGTCATGTTACGTGGCAACTTGGCGTGAGAGCGACTTTGGGTTGCATTTGAGACACCTGCGCTGTTGAGACGACGGTCACGTAGACTTCTCTGTGCATTGATGCCAGGGAAATGTTGGGACACTCTATGCGTAATAATCTTTACTCTGTTACGCTAATTCTTTTGTAGCTTGTTGCTAGGAGAATTCTCTGGGTAATTGTTGCGTGTGAAATTCTCGCAACATCGTTTTATGTACAATATATATTTTGTAATGAAAGGGAAATAATCATGTGGAATTTATAGTCACTTTTCATGGTAAGCAGTTGTCTTCTCGCGTTGGTGTCGATGGTTGTTAAATTTGTTAAGCGTTCTTGAATCGTGCCCATGTATGGACTTGCTAGGCCGCTTTTTAAAAAAAGCGGTTGGCAACCTGTTGGGATATCCTTATAAGGTAATCATTCTTAAGCTGGTTCTCAGTAAAGGTCCTTACGTCTTAAGTTTTCTGAACTGTGTTCGAAATCGCGCTTTACTGCGCATGTCTAAGTCTTGGGTCTTTGTCGAACGGTTTCCGCCCACCAGTCAGTGAGCGAAGATTTCGATAGCGAAGGGACGTCTCTGTGAGAGCGTCTCTGCTAAATTATTCTGTCAGGAATGTGAAGTCCTCTTATGGATATTTCGTTTATTCGAGATGATACCTCTAGTGTATTTCCACACGCCGGGAGGCGTATTATTTCTGTGGTTATTTCCTGAAGGCAAGGTAAATTACATTTACATTAACTTTATCGATATCTGTTCGTGAGTGACATTTGATTCGTAGCCTGTCTTTGAAAGTCTTCATCACGAGATGTTTTTTCAGCTCACATATTGCTACATTGTACCGCATCGGGTTGATGCGTGTCCCAAGGACTATTACTTGCTACTTCGCTACATGAACTAGGTTTGAAACCTTTTGTTATCTAGAGGATTTTTTGAGGACATTATTTATACTTCTTGCTGAAGTCAGATTAAGGAGAGTGAACTGATCTCATACATCTGGTTATCTCCTGGCTAAGATAGAAAGGGATGGAGAATTTTCCCGACTACATTACAGCCTTATAATGTATTGACATGCCTGTGAATCATCTTTACTATGATGCTGTCTACCATCCGTTGCTGTTATGACTATGTTGCTGTGATAATGGCTGTCTGATGTACCTACATATTCGCGTATACATTTTGTCACTGTGGCGTCCACAATAAATGATACAGAAAAACGTCACTAGCTGTTACAAGCATCATTGACTTTATACGTCGTGAGTTAACTGACGTCCTTGTGTGGATTGCCCTGTTTTGCATGATCATTGTTTGACTGTACATCATCTACACACTACACAAAACCAGACTGCGGGTACCATCCATCATCATATGGTATAATGCCACGCATCATTTGGTGGCCATAAGCTGGTTTGCTCTGGTACCAGCAAACACGGGGTCCCTTACCCACTTCATTTTCAACAAGAATTCATCAGCATCCTTCAAGTCAACACTTCAACATTCTTCAAGACAGTCAACATCTTCAAAATTTTCAAAGTACTCGGCGTTGCCCGGTAAATGTCAAAAATGCAATTTTTTGACTGATACAGGAATTTGACAGTACCCGGCGTTGTTGCATATTGCCGGATAACACGGACTGCTGTTGTCTTTAACGCAAGTCAAGCAAGTTGCTGCTGTCAAGGTTCCAGTGCTGTCGTTTTTTGTGAGGTCAAGTGCCGGTTGAAACGGGTTGTTTTCTGAAGAAGGCCAAGTACCGATTTCCATCAACTTACTTTTGGATTAGAAGGTCAAGTGCCGAAACAACTCAACATACAGTATTTCAGAAGCTCAAGTACCATCGTGTTAGCAGTGGAAGCAGTTCAGATGTGCCATCATCGTTGGAGCTTCGCTCTTTAGGACGTTGATTGACATCCGTTTTTCTGCTGTTCTACGATTGGAAGCCTATAAGTTAAGTGGCCTGTTTGTATGTAAACTGTGCCCTTATACTTCTGCTGAGTCTTCTGTGTATCATCTCATTCTTTTGTCTATTTTATATGTTATTTGTTTATATGTTATTTGTATAATATATGTTTATTTTATATTTCGCGGGTCTCGGATGGGGGTGACTCCGTCATAGAAATACCACGTCATAGAGGTCGTCTATGATAGCGTTTTCTGTTAGGAGCAATTTCCGATACTGGAAATTGTGCTAGCAATATTGTATTGCTATTTTTTGTTAGTTGTGACGAAATGGTCAGTGTTTTTTCGGTATTTTTTTCACATTCTTTTGTTTTGTTTTGATTTGTTTGTATTTGTAGGTCTACTCTTTCCTATTATTTAGTTCTTTACAAAATTTTTGTTTATACACTGTGGCGTCTTGTATTTGTCTTATGTCCTCGTAGATATCATCACATTTTTTGTGATATTTCATTAATTTCTGCTTTATTTTTAGTTGATTTCTGCGAATGTTTTTTGTATTGTTGCTGATCTTTGTTATTGTTTACATTGTTATTGTTTACATTGTTTACATTGTTTACATTTTCAATGTTTACATTCTGCATGTGTTTACATAGTCATTGTTTACAGTTATAGTAATTAGTTATGGGCTATGCTAATGCACTGTTACTACTACACTGATGATAAATGAATGATGAATAGTGTCGTGCACTATTGAATGAGAAGTGCACCTATGATCAAGAGTTGATTGATAATATTTCAAAAAGGTCTATACACAAGTTCTTTGATATAAGACTTGTTTCCCACAGAGATTGGGATGATAATATAGTGTTGATGTGAATAAACAAGTGCTTTATTTAAGACTTGTTATGAGTAAATTTTAAATAAGATAATTAATTATTTCAGGTTTTGGACTCATATGTTAGACAACATGTCTACATTTGAGCACTTTATTGAGCAGGGTAAATTGCTTGGGAAGACTGGTGATAAGTTAGAAGAATTTGCAACTGCTCGATATGATAAAGCAATGGAAGCTGAACAAAAGAAACTGCAGATGCAGGTGGATGAAAAAAGATTCCAAATGGAAATGGAAAAACAAAAAAGGGAATCAGAAGCTGAGGAAAGAAAACTCCAGCTAGAAGCTGAAAATAAAAGACTTGAAAAAGAGGCTGAAAATAAAAGACTTGAAAAAGAGGCTGATAAAAATAAAAGACTGAAAAACGAAGCTGAGAATAAAAGACAAATAGAGGCTCAGGCTGAGAGGAAAGAAGATTACAGAGAGAGAGGTCTGATGAACAGAGAGAAAGCAAAAATGGAACATGAAGAAAAAGGTCTTAGCTTTTTTAGAGTTGGAAAAATTGAAATTGACAAGCATGAGTAATGGTAATGATTCAAACAAGGGTTCATCTTCTGGTAAGGCTAATAATGATACTTTTAAGATTAAGTTACCAACATATAGTCCTTCCAGTGATGACATAATGTTCTATCTGGACAGATTTGAACAAGCATGTACAGCTCATAACATAGACAAAGCAAAATATGTTTATCAGTTATCAGGGATACTGACAGGTAAAGCTCTAAGTATATTAAATATGGTGGATGAACCTGACAAGAACAATTATGAGGTTGTCAGAGCCGCTTTGTTAAAGAAATATCAGCTTAACGAAGACGGCTATCGTCTACAATTTAAAAACATGTTACCTGAAAATGGAGTTGAATTCTCCGAGTTTATTGCAAGAATACGCATTACTTTCTCACGATGGGTTGAACTATCTAAGACGGAAAAAACTTATGAAGGACTTATGGACTTAATACTTAGAGACAAAGTCATGTCGTCTGTCAATGAGTCTTTCCTTGCTTTCCTTCATGAACGTAAACCTAAAACAATAAAAGAAATGGAAGATTTCTGTTGCCAATATGTAACTGCGCACCCACACATAACCATGGGTAACTCTAAGGTGAAAGAAGGTTTACCAGTTGCTTCGGCAGCTCCGTATGGTCAAAACTTTGCTCGTAGATCCCAACAAAATTTTGATAGAAAGAGTAGCGGTAATTTCTATCAAAATCATGGAAACCAATTTCATGGTGATTCTTCTTCGAAGAATTGGAGACAACCTGATAGTGGTCGTTACTATCACCCTAATAATTATAAGCATTTCAAAAGAGGATATGGTAATAGAGGTTATTCCTGCCGAAGACCTCAGAACCAAACAAATAGATGTTCGCATCAATGTGAACATGATAGTAATCGTGGAAACTGGAATGCGAACCAGTATAACAATTACAATAGAGACAATAATAACTGCAGAGATAATAATAACTCTGATAACTTCAGAGGTAATAATAGTCGGGGTAGATCTCAACACAAAAAAAAGAGATATCAGCAGGCTAATGCTGTACAACAGGAAACTGAGGGAGCCTGTAATCATGTTGTTGATAGTAAAAACTTTGACGCTGTCACTGGTTCTGCTTTTGACTTTGAGAGAGCAAACAAATGCCCCCAATGCAGTACTTTATTCGAACCGGGTACCATAACTACTTTGAGTTGTGGTCACCCACTTCCCGCTCTTCCTGCTGCTGTTGCGCATGACGGGAGGGGTTCTTTCATTCTACATAAGGGTCTTGTTAATGATACTCCGGTCTCACTACTTTTCGATTCCGGATGCACCACTATTGGTGTTAGACAATCGCTTGTAGATCCATCTTGTGCTACAGGAAGGGTTATTAAATGTGTCACATTTGGCGGCACTCTAGAAAAATATCCTACTGCTGTAATTCGCATTGCCACTCCTTTCTTTACTGGAGATGTGCATGCTTGTATCTTACCTAATCCTATTGCGGACCTTATTATTGGTCGTATTCACGGAGTTAGGGAGTGTACCCCACAGCAGATTGCTGCTTGGGAAGATAATAACATGCAAGCTACAAATGCAGTAGTTACAAGAGCACAAGCTCTACAAACACCCTAAACTTCACTGAATAGTGATAATGAAGTTGATAGCCAAGATAGTCACTTTGTAATCACTCGTGACTCTTTCATAAAATTGCAAGAAGAAGATCCTTCTTTAAAAAAATTCTTCGTTCTTGCGAAGAAAGGTGATCCGAATCAGGATACAAATAGAAAATCTTGGATTGCAATGAGAAACGGCGTACTTGTACGTATGGTACGAGATTCGACTACGTCGGCACATTCGCAAATTCTTGTTCCCAAGAGCATGAGAGTCCAAATATTACAACATGCTCATGACTCGCAATGTGCTGGACATATGGGGTTTTGTTTTTTTTTTCCCGTACGACTGTCGAGAGATCCCTTGCGGGGTTTCTTTTGGCCTTTGTCATGTAAGGTACATCTTATTATTTTACTGCCAGATCATGCAAGGTATGTCCAGGAGGTCAAATCTAGAGGACCACGACATGCTGCGCCTATCCAGGCTGTCTGACATTCCTATTCGACCGTTTCAGAAAATGGCCATAGATTTATATTGCCCATTTTAAGGGTCAAGTCGGCCAGAGGACATGCAATTATATCCTTACATGTGTCGATAAATGTGCACACGTTGGGGGGGGGGGCCCCCAGAAATAGGCTAACATTCCCTTAAGAGCATATCTACTTACATATATCGCAGAGATGCGAAACTACTATTGGTTAGATAATTTTCTCGCTTGGGGTTATCCCATAGAAAATATTGGGATGATACAGACCATGGCACTCAAACGCATTATCTGTCTGACACTAATGGTGCTACGCAGTGTAATGAACATGTCTAGCCTTACCTATATAGTTGATAACGATCTCACTCAACAATATATCTACCCATCCCTATGTCAGCGATATGGTTAGTTTGAGTGCTAGCTGTGCTAATAGAACGCTCAAGAAACAGTTGCTTTGCGGTAAAGATAACATGCGAAGAGTCTCTCCTCAAGATTTTGGGTTTCAAACATAGTATTAGCGGGTTTGACACATGTTCAGGCTACTTCACTTGTGCCAATAAAGACAAGTGCCCCTACAAATGATCAGAACCACAACAGGATTTAGAGCTTCTCAGCCGTTCGGAAGCGCTCTTCTTTGGCGCTTCGGCGTCCACGCGGGTCCACCTGCGATAGGCCCTTTCTCTCATTTAAGTCTTTATTACACGATCACATCACATCTGAGAGCCGATGATTATTAATCGTGCGATGAAACTCTGGACAACACAGGATCCCCCATCTCGAATGGGGATCATAGTATGTCAGATTGCTCTTAGACAACAAAGATCATTGAGAGGAGTCAATGTAAGTAAGCTAGCAACTTACTGCTTCATCAGAAAATTTGCTAAAGAGAAGGCAAGGCAAGTTTGCTAACAAGAAATCAGGTAATGTCTATCACGTCACAACTTTATGTCCAGTGACAAAGAGATTTCGTTCACCTCTGCTCCCCAGTAGAGAAAAATTAGTGACTTTCTTAAACTATCGCAGTGAAAGGTCCGTGAATGCCCAATAGTCCCCACGATCGACTCGTGGAATGTCCTGTGATGTTGTACGGTAATTGTGGTCGATATTGGATGGTGTGAAACGCATGAAAGAATTACTGGTATTTCCACATAAACATGCAGGGTATGTTCATAGAGATTATCGCAAACTGGCACGTAACGACGTGCCAGGACTACATTAGAATGGAGCAGCTATCTGTACTTCCAAGAAGCACACGGGATTGCGTCTGTTGACTTTCCTCCGAGGTACAGACCCTCCAGTGAGGTCATGTAACTCTACTCATCTTCTGTCACGTGAACACCCACTATGAGGATCATATCTGCACTTGCTTAAGCAAGAATCTATCCTGTTATACGGGATGTCAATCATGTCCTCTTCATATCCCCACCAGTGAGTAGAGCCACTACACATTCACACTGAATGCATATCTTACAGAGAGAATATAGAAAACAAACGTGTTATCTCTAGTTTCTCCGGCTAATCTTTTCGAAGAGGGGACTGACGACAACTTATCGAAACAAGTGTCTCAGTCCGATTGTTCTACAAACATTAACCTCCCCCAAAATAATACGTTCAGAATCTGTACTTGTTCTCTAAACAATGTGACATCATCTGAGCCTGAGAGACAACACAGAGGAAGTTATGTCATAATCAAACAACATGACTCCTTTACATAGATAAATTCACTACCGAGATGCGGAGATAATACCCAATATTGAAGTTGAGTCCGATATCCCGTAGGCCTTATTCCTATCCGCTTATATTGACGACACTGATTCACGATCGCAAGTTCGGGCACAAATAGGAATCTTGGAGTATGAGAATGATTCCAAATTGAATTTACACATATACGGAATCTATAATTATATGAAACATCGTACGTTCACTCATATAGTTTCTTACTTTCCAGAGGAGGTTATTCATGTCCGTAGTAAGAAATCCCATAAGAATAGAAGTAGTGATAGAACATACAATACGAACAGAATTCTGCGTATGCACAGCGTTATCGAGAAGTCAAATTGCAGTTGTCAGCGCAACTGTCAGCGAAAGGTTACGCATGCTGACACCAGATATTGCCATATTGCTAAGAAGATAACTGATTATGACTTTCTAATGGCTAGATCATTAGATTCATAGCACTACAAACTTGACTTGTCCCTAAAGGTTAGATGGTTAGGCGAGAGTGACCTTTAGCAGCACAAGGGACAGCATACGCCAATCAGGACCTATAGCTTACGGCTAATTACATCCTACTCAACTACATCTAGTGGGGTCTCTATTGTCAATGGCGATGAATAGCGCCTTAGTTGTCCAGATCCCTGAGTGGATGCCATATACAACTGGTCCCCTGCCGAGAAAGTGTTTTTCCGTTACGATTGCATGCACTATGCGCAGGGTCGAATTCAGTTTTCACATCGTTCATGTGGGACTTGTATCACGACATGAGCATAATCTTTTATGATGTGAGTACGAGTCGTTGTCTCACTCTCATGGCATGTAGGCACTCAGAGAGGTGAAGGTCACAACAGCTATTATACAGTAAGAGTATAGATGGCGTTGTGACTCGTCCCCAATCTACGTGAAAGTAATCCTATATGACAGTTCAGCGGTTAGTAATATATAATTTTGAGCATAGCAAATACCTTCAGTACAAGGCTGGTGATGTGAGCTGGTGTTAGATGTTGGTTGATCAATTCCGTGGCTTCTTCCTGTTATTGAGACAAGCGACGTCGTCTGATCAAAGCTGGTGTCAGGGTCGCTTCGAAAGACAGAAGAGGACCTACAAATACCTTCCAAAATACTGAACAATCTCTGTTTCCTAAAACGAAGAAAACCAAACGCTGTTAGCGCGGTGAGTACTCTTATTAAGGCTTTGAACATTCATTTTTATGGTAAGATTTTTATTCCAAAATTTATCCTTCGAATCATGGCTACCAACATTCACAACATTGCTCTGAAGAAAGAGTTCGCCTAATCTGTTCTACCGTTCGGTCTCAAGAATGACCATCTTAACCGTTAGACCAGACATCAAACGCAACTCTTCATATCCTTCCATAAAACTCCTCCCAATCCTAAATGAGACAATTACCTTACTCCTTATGCGAGCGAGATCAGGCTACTTTTCGTATCTCTTTCTCTTACCAGGCATGAACCATCTGCAGACACACCCTCTGCATCCAACTGGATAGGCAGGCAGCCGTTATGCATCAGAACATATTTCAATATTCTGCTCCTGTATATGTGAACATTTACTAGAGAACTAAATTGCTCAGAGAATGAACTACTCGGTGTTTACGTCCGTACCCGTCGACAGTTCTGAGAGGTTAGCTATTGGGTTATTGGTCCTTACTCTTCTCAAGAGCTACTACAAAGATTACCTCCTAGGAGGCGCACAATTTCTTCTATTCTCCCTAGAGAGACCTGATCGATCAAACAAAGACTCTTCAAGCTATCAGACAACATAACTAAGAAATTTTGAAGAGATCGAGAAGAGATCCACATCGATATGCGCCAATTGAAGCTCTTGCAACCTTAATTCACTTCACGTACGGACGCATCCGTGTGCGCTCCGGATAAATTTAGATGCATATTGCTGGACGAAGAATGCGGAATCTTAGAGTCTAGAACAGCCCACATGATTCCAACCAAAATACTATCTGTCACTAAAAGTTAATCTTATCTAATATAAGATTTACAGTTAGATCCACGAACACACCCTAATTTATCTAAATCTAAATATAATTAAGGCACATCTAGTCACTCGATCTTTACCATGTACACATACTATTCGTCCATCCTCCTTTGTTTATGCGATCTTCATTCTTTTCTCATTTTATTCCTCTAAAGTGAACTTGAGCGCATGCTGATACTGAGGCGACACGACCTACGAGATAGTTTATCTTTAATATAAGGAAGCCCGTTACAGTTACTACTAAGACACACACCACAACAGATTTAATTAGAAACAAAATTGTAATATGATCTAACCCTCTAAACGTAAGAGCGCGCATACATCGATATGTGTAATTAATTATGGGTTACATAATCTTGTTGTAATTATATGCTCAAGCGAATGTACAATTGATTAGACCCTGAGTACTTTACCAATCTAATCATATTATCAAGGCCGCTGGACGAGTATTCTAACATGTGTGTGAACTTACCCTCTCGGAACGTCAAAGATGTCGATCCTGTCATCGTACATTTACTTCTGAACTTTCTCACTATAGTACTTAGGGTTCATTACAATGTCAAATATAAAAGATACTATTAAACTTTTCTATTCCAGATTAATATACATCCATCTTCTTGTAAGACAATTATTAGATTATGCTATTTTAAATGCAATGTCTAATTGGTAACTTTTTATTTTTGTGCATAACGTAAAATTTTCGAATGGTTGATTACATGCTAGCGACATGAATGTCTGTGTGTTGGTGACCACCAATCGATCTCCCTCCGATACAATCTCGAATTTCCACATTCATTCTATAACTAGCGCGCGACGCGCACGTCACATCATTTTCAACCCTTTATTCTTCTGCTTTCAGAGAGCAGACTACTATTCCATCACGCAGACACCTCCTATATTATAAATAAATCCACAATCGACTGGGAAGATAAAGATTTTAGGTCAATTTATTAACTTCATCCGCGACATAATTACGTGCGTTCATATTGAGCCGTTATACGCATGCTCATATGGATATTTCTAAACAACAAAATATGTATTTCACTCCATTCAGTTATCTCTCCTTTTCTATTATTTTTAATCGGGAGGTGGTGGGATAATTTGAGTCGTGAGAAAATATCTTCGCGCAACATCGTTTTTGTGTTACACTTATATGAGTATATGTAAATTCTACAAAGGAATATGAATCATACTGGAAATTTATATAGTACCACTCTCTTTTCAGAGTAAAGCACGATCTAGATATCTACTCTCGCGTTTCTAGAGAGAGGTCGACACTTGACGAGGAGAGAGAGCGTTGCGTCTTAAAATTAGCTCTAAGCGTATCTGAAAATCGCGAAGCCTCAATAGTCTCCGTACTTGCTCACAGAGTCCCGCATTTTATAAAACAGACGTTGAGGTCTGGTGCAACTACTGTACCTTGGGGATACATACCTTATAAGTAAACATTCCTTAAGCTGGTTCTCAGTAAAGGTCCTTTACGTACCTTAAGTTTTCATATCTAGAAACCTGTGTTCTTTCGAAATCGCGCCTCTTACTGCACAATTCAAACAATTACACAAGAACTCGTTAACAAACTCATACTGGAGTCCTTTTGAGTCGAAACGTTATCCGCCCACCACAGTCAGTTGAGACAGCGAAAGATTTCTGATCTAGACGAAGGGACGTTAACTTCTGTGTAGATGACTTGTTCCTTGCTACATTATATCTGCGATCAGAAATGAAGCGTACCTCCTCTATGTAACATATTTCCGTTATATTCCTTACGATAATACTCTCTAGTGTATTTCCACACTCCAGTGCGAGGCGTGATGCACCAAGACTCTACAATAGAAATTTCATGTGGTCTTATTTCCCTAGGAAGAGGCAAGAGTAAACTCTACATATCTTAACAATTTAACTTCTATCGATTATCTGTTTCGTCCGAGTCTGAACATTTGGATTTCTTAGCCTCTGTCTTGAAAAGCTCCTTCATCACGAGGAAGTTATTTATTCATCACATTACAGCTCTCACCCTATATTTCGCATACATAACTCTCTCTGCGTAACCCAATCCGGAGTTGATGCGCGAGGACCCACAGGAAACTATTACTTGACCTACTTCTCTCTACAATGAATCTAGGTTGAAACCTCTCTTTGTTCTCTCTCTAGAGGACTTTTTTTGGAGACGACATTATTTATACTCTCAGAGAGACGTGGGTCACCTTGATCTTGTCTGAAGTCAGATTACAAGGAGAGTGAACTGATCTCATACATCTGGTTATCTCCTGGCTAAAGATAGAAAATGATATTGGACGAATATTTCCCGGATCTACTATTACATGCCTTATAATGTAATTGACACATGCCTGTGCAATCATCTATTACACACACTAGAATGCTGTCTACCTAACCCGTATTCCTGCGTAATGACTATTTGTTTAGCTGTTGATAATAGACTGTCTGATGTACCTACATATTCGCGTTATACATATTGTCACTGTTGCTGTCCACGAATAAATGATACAAAAAACCGTCCACTCGAACTTGTACAAGTCATCATTTGAACTTTTATACGTCAGTGAAAGTTAACTGACGTTTAAAATATTTCCTCTTGGTGATTGCCCTGTTTTGCCATTCATCATTAGTCTCATTAAGAACTGAACATCATCAAGCTAAACCACACAACCGCACTAACCAGACTGACGCGCGCGGTACCAATACCAACATGCAATTAGCTGGTGAAAAACAAGCCCGAACGCCTAATCTACAGTCAAATGTTTATCGTAGTGCGACATTCACCTTCCGTAAAGATCGCGTTAAAACGCCATGTTATCTAAAACACTCTGGGGCTATTCTCCTACTAATAATAAATTATCATTATCTCCATCTAACCTGACTCAGCATCAGCCATACACAGACGCCATAAAGTCCCCAAAATTTTCTGTTCCGTAGAGTAGGTTAGAGACGTGGCGCGCCTGTGCATATTTTGAGCCAACTAATTACTTGAGAATATAATTCTCATTACAAATCGCTTCTCGGTAATCGTATTTCTTTAATCTAACTTGTTTAGAGTAGTCTAATTTTTTCTTCGGTTTATATTTATAACCAACGCGTCAAGACGTAATGCTATTACACGCGCGGCGATTTTTAGATATGTTAAGTTCCGGCATAACATACCAGATAAGCAAATCAAATACACCAAAGAAGTCTATGGGCTAAGATTTTTCGTTAGCGAGTAAACTGGAGAAGTCTACTTGATGTTTGGTTATGAGCCCTTATTACGACGCGGGTTTTTCAAATAACATTCAATGTAGAGATAATTATAAAATATATTGGAACAGCGCTCAATGTGTATTAATAGTACTTTAAGAGACATGCTAATATCATGAAAGATTATCTTGGCGCGAGAACCCCTCTATTAGAAACTTCACATATCTCCAGCGAAAGCGTATGATATACATGTTAATATGTCTACATAAAATTATACGATTTACTCTCATCATAAAAAATCAATAAAAATAAAACAATACAAAAAACACATATATATAATATCTATAAAACTACGGTATACAACGATATATACACATATTACTCAAATAATAAGACAATAAACTATACTACTACAACATGACTTTCTTTCATATATCGATGCAAGAAACTACCACTTTGGCGTTCTGCCCAAAGTGACTATCTGTGTCTAATCTCTAACGCGCGTAGTAGGAGCTGGAAGGGGACAATTCCTTTTAAACACTAGATATGGCTAACCCCAATAAAGTCAAGTAGCAATTTCTGAGTGTTTTACTCTACGGCCTCTTAGTGTATGCACTTTTTTTCTCTATCACTCTTAAAGCGTTGAAGGTTTATTATGATTACTCTACTAACTAAGCACCAATTTTGAGCATAACTATTTATACACACTCAATTATAGAGTATACCCTCATAGTAGTCATTATAATCACCGAATGTCATCTGTTTGCATGTAAGACTTGCCCTAGAAAAATAATAAATTAGCGACTATTAAGCCCACCCTTGGAGCTCTCCCGCATAACCAGAGGCGCGAGCGAAATGGCTCCTTTACTAATTACCACAAAACATACCACTAACTTAGAACGCCTGTGCGATGACAACCGAGCGAATCACAAATCAAACTCAAAGACTATGAATCTAGAGTAATGTCACTAACGCACGCCTACATTGTAAAGAAGGTTACATACTCAACCAAAGAATTGAGTCTTGCATAACACTACATCAACAGACACCCCAAGACATGGAAAACCAATTCCTTGTAAACAGCAAATGCGCTTAGCTAGCTTATTTGCTCGTTATGCGGTCATCACGCTTCAACCGCCAGAACTCTATCCTACTATGCGCCCTCCGCGTCTAAGAAGATCGAGAAGTACACGTATAGCAGGTAAAGTGTGTATATTGAAGGTTGAATTAAAAACACTTTAAGCATAACAGCATATGCATCAGTTCACCCTCGGAGATTCACATCCAGACGCAGTAGCAATAGATTAATTTATACTACAAAGCGCGAGAACTGTGACTCTCATCTCTATAGTCTGCTAACCGAACATATAAAACTGTAACTGTTGTATGGCTACCTTGACCTCCATGCCATTCGCGACTGTATTACTGCGCGCACTTTTCGTAATCGTAATCTTCACTTTTCATCTTGACACTATTATGAGACTAACTTGCGTATTTGAGACATACACTTCGATTCAAGGAAAATTACCCAAACCAACACCAGGAGATCCACACCCAGACACTTTTTCCAGAACATAGTTTCTCGAGTCAATACTACTATCTTGGAATTACCTTATACTAGACACTCTATCCTATCCCGAAAGAGACACAGTGCGTCTAACTAAACCAGAGAGCACGCCCACATTTAAACAACCCAATATGCTACAAAGCAGTTGTCAAGTCCCTACCATCCACATTACCTACGCTATCACTCGGTGATTATTTCCCCTCATAGGTAAAAGAAATTCTGTTACTAACACCTCGCCCATACCTGACTAAAGAAAGTAATCGAAATCGCCCCATGTCTCCATTTCCCACGCGTCCTTACAAACGTTTAGAGAGCTACGCCAGCCATGAAATCAATCAGAAGCCAACATCATTATAGTGTCGGGCCCAACGCACAGCTCCATTCTTCTAATATATCCCCACAAACACAAATTGTATATCTTTATCGCATATCTCTGTCTCGAGCCCATTTTAGATACTATTTGTGAGCGTTTCTATCAGAACAAACCTAAACTGTGCATCCGCGGAGGACTTTGCAATAGGTCACTTGAAATTGCTTTCTTAATTAAAAGGAGTGTGAATTACTCTGCGAGCGGCTTATAAATGTTTCACTGCAAAATGCAAGGATATTGGTCAAGAACAACCGGAGAAAAGCCCAGGGTCATCCCCAATTTCATCTTTCCGAAGCTCTCTAGATTCACCGAGTGGTAAACTGTGATATCCCAAGTGTATTATAAGCGACAACACAGAGCCGAAGCCTGCCCAACGATTATGTAGAACATTCTAATTGTTCGAAAGCAGTGCGCACTCATATACAGTAAGACGAGAGAGGTCTGAAAAGCGCGAGAGCTCTTAAATTAAAAAGCGGCAGCACAGTTGGAGCTACAAGATTTTACGGTGAATTTATTTAAAGATAAGTTGGAGTGCCTGCGCGAGTCGACAATTACGAAGACGGTCGGCAATTAGTTTGAGAGTGCAGTGTATGAAACTGCATTAACTATACCTAAAGGATTACTCTCATAGCGGACCATGGAATTAAGTCAAGCATTACATTCACACCTCCAACCATCTCTCTCGAGGAGATGATTAAATTTCATGATTATAATTATGCTCATTTCTCATCTTCGTGATCACACACGAACGCTTTTAACAAGGCGTTGATCTTGGCAATTTGAATAACAATTGCATTAATGTTCTGTATTGAGATACGTTATTTTTCTTTTTTGGTGATCAGTGAACATAATCTGTGGTTCTATAACAAACAGGTTTTTCTACTTCTTAGATTAATACAAACATATTGCGAAGAAAATACTGAGAGCCGCATCAGACAACTTTCTATCAGTAACTTAAAACTTATTATTTGCTTGAGGACACTTTATATACCTAGGTCTCACTAGTATGACGTGCATAACTCAGCATCCTTATCTCCCAACCCAAAAACGAGAGAGAGAGAGCGCAGTGTGAGCGCGTGACCATTAGGTATACAAACTTAATAAGTCTCATATGCAGATGGTGCAGAGCAGCGAAGATTCTCTCAGACTTTTCTGATCTCACCTTCTAATCTGCTGACACACCAACTATACAGTCTGCACTTCTGATCCAAAACCCCCAAATTCTCAACAACCACTCATCTCTTCATACACAACCCTACATCTATCCCCAAATCAACTCCAACACCCCCCCCCCCCCCCCCCCCCCCCCCCCCCCCCCCCCCCCCCCCCCCTTGGTGCTCTCCAGTACTGATCTTCTCACTAGACACCATCATAATCCCCAAAACCTCACCACCCCAACCCACCCAACAGCCAACACTGTGACCCCAATCCCCACCTACAACACACACCACTTCCATCCCAGCTACTTATCTAGCATTATTCAACAAAAACTTAGTATCAACTAACAACCAAAACCGCAACCTCTCTACAAACAACGCAAATTCCTGAACCTCCCCCACCCTCTGCCTCCCACACCTGGCCCACAGCCTATAACCCTCACCACCCAGTGCACAGCCATCACCCCAAAACCGCGAGCACCCAGGCCAAGGGTACAAGCGACCGCACACGTCCCAACCGAGTAACATTACACAATACACCGAAACTTTACACATTGAATCTACACCACCATCAACTATTGTCATTCTATCGATATAGCGACGATGTCTCACTTCTAAGCCCCCGCCACGCCTCCCCCCCCCCCTATCATAAATGACGATCGTATAAACTAAAACATACGGCCCCTACATTATTAAAAAAAAAATAAAAAACCTTCAAATTCTAATAAGCGCATTTATGTTTCCAACACAAACCCCATAAACCAAATACAGTATTTAGCAAGGTTTGCAAATTGACCAATGTATACAAGTGGATGATAGGCCAATCAGGTATGTGATTTTATTTAACTCCCAACATCCTACGTAGCAAAGAAGCGTAATCTACCAAAGACAGATACACATGAGAGAGTTTAATAAGCCTCAGTAAATGTTTCAATACAGCAAAGACGGCGAATCCTCCCTCTAAGACAGTCTCTGAAGTGACTAAGCTTGTATCTGGTATAAGATATCTATTAAAGCCTCATAGCTGCGTGCCGCCTAATTATGGAGGTTCTAGACCACCAGTTTTTTTTCTCAGAACCATCTTTTCTTTGCGTCAAAAATTTTTTTATCATTTCTCATTCAACCGACCGTATATGTATTTCTTTTAGGCTTTTTTATTACTATTTTTTTTCTTTATTGTTTTCTAACCCTTTTTACCAACTTTTTTCGAAAACATTTTTTATTTTTTCACGATTTTTAGTTATTTTTATCATTTTTTTAAGTCAACGACCAATTTAATTCTACTTTTAAGCTCTCAAGTTCTCGCATCTTTTTTTTCAACCACAGTTTATTCGTAGTTACCATATCTACTTGTGTTATCGTTCTCTAAATCTAGGTGAGTCAGACCTTGAGCGCGATGCAACTGCATACACCTAGTTGTAGCATAGGAACATAGTTCCCATCGGAATAGGTTAAGGGTCTTTAGCGCTCCCAACTATAGGAAAAGTTATAAAATCAGCTTGTGTTGAGTAGCAAGAGCTCTGATACTGTGCGTCAAAATTATTAACTGCGGTCATGAAAAATTGTTTACCATAATAGTGGAAAACTGTATAGTTCATGCAAGCAATTAAGTTTCAAAAGTCACTACAGCTCACTTAGACATAATGATCTGACGCGAGCCACCTTTACCTGCAACACGTCACACACCTGAAGCAATAAGTTATGAAATGCTGGGTTTTCTCAGACCATGTACTTCATCCAACCCATGGTCAAGAGCCCAGAAGTCACCCTAATTCCAAGATTGCCAGCTGGTGAATACCTGCGAAGAATTTTACAAACAGTAGGAAAGGCAAGGGTAGGTGCAAGCTTAAGCGCGCGAGTGGTACCACAGATGTTTCTACATACATTCATTAAAATTGACCGTAAACCATTGCACAAAGTGTCTCACAACACTCCCCCCAGATACGTAGAACTCAACATTGCATCGATCCATATACCGGCATCTCTTCACAATTCCGAACATCGCTAACCTGAATGCATCCAATCATAGTCTGTTAATGGGAACGCAATCATAACGTAATCCGAATGGAAACACGCTTGCAGCATCTACGAGTGAGCCCGGACCAAAAAAAAGTTATAAACAAATCCCACAGCAATCTACTGGTTAACTAGGTGTTCACAATAGAGAATAGTCACTGGTCTAGCGGGAACGCAAACAAAGTATATCCACTCCCTGTTCCTGCATTAACCAACTATATCCCAACTGAAAATCATAATGCGTGCGCCCAATTACCCATTTCACACCCCTCCTTCTTCCTCCCCAAAGCACAAGCTTGTCACCAACATATGTAGCACTTTATTTCCCATCAATGACCAACTCTGCGGCTTCTTTGTTCCCCACTTCCCACTATCACACATAAGACTTCTAGCACCCCCATTTCAAGTAGAGCACCTGGTTGGTGCGATCCATATGTCTCTCAAACTTGTCTTGGGTCAACTTGTCAGCACTAGGTTTCAGTAACAAACCATAAAAACACATCTGGTCCTAACTGTACTAGAGCACTCTAAACTAATCCTCTAACATGATCGAAGTTCGTTAATTCACTCGCTATGGAATAACCTCCCAGAATTTCTAACAATCACCTTCTAAAGCGGAGTGGAAGATCGTAGTCCGTGCTCTAATCATAACTTTAACTAGACCCTCATAAAATGAGAATCTACTCACCGGGAACCCAAGCGGGACTTCTTACTATAACCTATGCTTTTGGGACAATAGAGCAAAACAAACTAGCTCCCACGTAATATATGAAACTTGTTGTCCGATTTATGGACTGGCGAACTGACGAAGCGGACGCGAGCTGTGTTGCTGAAGTATTTATTAGCACTACAATGATTCATGACTCCTGTCTGACAGAACAGATCACCCGTTAATCATGAAAGCCAAACTAGTGTCCTCCCTACACACAAACGTCATAATCCTAGAGGACAGGATAGTAAACTCCATATCCCCAACTACTAACTGCTCTCCCTGGCCACACACGACTACCGTGTTCAATCACACTGATCGAACTAAGCGACGCAGAGACACGATAGAATGTTCTTCACAGGCCAATGGAGGCTGGACTCTGTTCGAACGAGACTAACAATGGTTACTGGCGTAACGCATTGTAGCCCGCAGAACAACGGACAATCTCCACGTTTAGACGCACAGACGCAGATAGCGTGTTCTTGACAACATCTCTTTGTGTTTAGAGTTAATTACAAAGACAAATGGCTTAGTCACCTGGAAACCTGCCACTACTCAAACAGACAGAGACCTAGGGGTGACTAGGTCTTGTTTATTTATGGTCTTCACCAATCCTGGGGTAGGGGGGAAAGCGAGGTTATTTACTCAGTATATAGAGTACGTCCACACAATCTATTGTATGCAGGGGGGGGGGGGGGGGGGGGGGGGGGGGGGGGGGGGGGGGGGGGGGGGGGTGGGGGGGGTGCTCTTGTTTTTACATACTTTACCAACTACTCACTAGTTCTATCAGACTACTTATTTACATAGTATTTCTCTACTCTGCTCTCTGTGCATGCGCGTTAGATCGATTACTTTCTAGTGTTACTTATACTACAGACTCATCTCGACTGTGGTCGACTAACACTGTGCGTGTTAACTACTGTTACTCTGTTTCTACTGTTGTTTTTTCTGGGGGATTTAAGATGTGTTCGGTTCAATGGGGATCTCTTTTGAAGACAAGATACTATCCTTCGAGGAATTCCAGGATCCTGATGAAACTAGGGACCAACTACTCAATACAACTGCAAGTCAACCAAAACCCATCTACTGTATTAAATTTAGAACAAGCGATAGTGGATTCGTTCACTCCAATACTCATGTTAGAGACAGCATATAGTCAGTTCTCACAAGAAATCACTACTGATCCTAGCGACGACAAAGCGCAAAGTGTTAACGTCCACATTCACAATCTCTGTTGAAGAGAGAACCAAAGATACGTAGGTTTCGCGCGTCATCCACCAACACCCTATCTGAACACCACCTCAATATCCTTCTGAGTCTTCAGTTGAGATAGGAGCATAAGCGTGCTTTCCTTCTAACCAGATCACTCTGTTAGATGAGTTGAAAGCGAGGAGCGAACGATCTCCATAAATTCAGAAACCATACTCTCACAACAGCAAAAGTAACGCAAGCCCAAAATAACACGTATCATCTACGTGACACGAAACATGAGAAGCTAGAAAGGAAGAATGAAGCGCGAACACAATATCTCTTATACCTCTTCATTCACTCTTTACAACTATCTGTACTCTGCCTTTTTTATGGCGCAAAATCGAACTAAATTATCATCCTCGCAACTATCCACAACCCAGCATCCTGCTCATTGCTCTATTTTATGAAGTTTTTCTTTGTTTGACTTATTTCACTTGCCATAGCGACATGCGAGAAGTTCCAAAACTGTTCTCCAGCTACTTACTTCATCTTACAGTACAATACTTCTCTTAAGCACATATCGGGGCACTCTCTTTATATCTCCAAACTTCACAACGATGATAATATGCGTATTAAGAATATGAAGCATATAGCGTTTGAAATGTGGACAGAACCAACCTACACGCCAACTTTTCCGTGCGAAACAGAGCTAAAAGAAACTAGAGCATTTATCTATAAGTTTCTCCACCTTACCAGTAAAATACTGTACTTTGGGAACAACGTCCCAGCTAAGAGGAGCCAATAACACATATTGGATTTCATTTTCGATTCTTCAAGAAGTTCCCTAGCATCTCGCGCTTAACTCCATCAACAAATTCTACGATGCTAGAATTTAATAATCTCGTTTTTCTAACAATAATTACACACATCAAAGCTAGCTGTTTAGTCCTATAGACTAAACTGTTAATAAAGAATCTATAACAGTGACAGAGGATATACCATATAACTAACACAAAAACATAACCCAAACAACTACTGAGGCGAAAATGACAGAGGATTACAAACACAAGAAAACAGACACATACCTCTTTCTTCATCTTTAGCATGATTCATCTATTCCTCCTGTGTATTCAGTTAATTACTTTACTAACCATCTTATGTTGTGGCTTTGTGCGCTATCGATTAACGTTTTCGCTGAATAAATCTATACTTAAGATTCTCACATTCTGAACATAGCCCCAGATGAGAGTTTATCAGAATCAAGAGAGTCTGTTCTGTACCTGTCAAATAACCTCCAGTACCTACTTTAGCTCAATATTGACGCGTGAAGAGGTCGTAGTTAACTACACAAATCCATGCTAACGCTGCAAAACCCTGGAATTCAATAGACTTTAAATTAAATGTCTATTAATATCTTCACCAAAATATAAGTTGTAAAATGTGACTACAAATAACAGGCGCGTAGAGATCGTAGTACTAGACATTCTGCGCTAAAAAATCGTGCGTACGACACCAGTATGTGTGAACCTGAAGTCGACAAGAGACCAAGAACATGATACACTATCTCCAACAGGGAACAAGGTACCCACCCCCCCGCGCTGTAGTAAAAAAAGCGAACAGACGTCCTGTGCCGAGACGATGCTAATCTTCCCTGCGAACACCATACAACTCACAATGGTAATAACTCAACCTGAATTTGCGACAAATAACATTAAGCCCGGCGGCAAGACCTCTCTGTACTACCGACACTGTCCCAGAAGTTATAGCTTATGATGACATATTGCGATGTTGACATATGTGGAAGACATTGTGTGACTGATTATCTTTTTCTAGAACACGTGCAATGCGCTCCTAAATGCGTAGGATCTGTAACGAGATTTTGAATAGGAGCATAACACAGCGATAAAATAGATCTATTTAACCCCACCATTTACGAAGAAATCTCTAACCCAAGATACATAGTTAGCGCGACATAGAATCCTGCAAAACGTGCTAATCATCAAAAAATAAACAAAACGTAGAACATTAAAGGGAGACGGAATCTAACAGCTTGTGATCGAACCAACGTGGATCTTCAGACAATGTGAGACTTAAAATAATCACCAAGTTTTGCTTGTATCAATGAAATTGACACAGAGAAAAACTATCTATGTACAGTAACTTCGACATGGAATCGGTCACAACTACCTGTAAGGAATCGGTAACCCCTTTCGCAATAGTAATAAGTATATTTACTCCAGTAACCACACATTTCCAGGGGAGCACCTTACTACGTCTACCATGAACACACGCATCCCAACTTAAGCATATCTCCTAATCACAGACTTATTCTAGAAATAAGCACACTCGACTAATCCATGACGTAACGTTTTGGTGATCTAGATTATGTAAATCGTTAGCGATGTACCTACTAGCGAGTTCGTCACAAATGAAACCAAACTCAAAACATATTAACAAATTCACAAATTAAATTCTTTTCATTATCACTACATGACCACAACAACGAATATAACCACGACAATCACATACGACAACTACGACTTTCAAAAAAAATAGTTATCTACATACTTTAGTATAGTCAGAGTGCGGTTTAAAGCTTTTGGCCACCCTCAGGTAAAAACGTAATTAAAATAAAATTTAAGTATTTTTCAACTTTTACTAGTTCCTTAAATTCACCAATTCTTTAACTTTTATTGCGGAATCTCCACTCGGAACCTGACAACTCAAAAAACGTTAGAAATTCATAAAAAATTAATGAGTTACATACACCTCAAATTTACTTACATGGAATACTGACCCATAAGCACATATTATTATAAAATTCCAGTGCGGGTGTAGTAGATATGATATCTTGCGCGTTCTAACCTGCCAGTTGAACATTCTATTAACGAACAAATCAACCTCGGTATGACAATTGTGTTTTTATTAAATCAGATTCATCACTAGCCAATTGTACTGATTTGGAGTAACTACGCATATTATACATGTCAGGACAAACACTGAATCACGAGGAATGGCGTCTATAGTATCACTATTTAACCGCCCGGAGGTCACCTTTATTTATAAATTTTTTATATAGGCCTAATAAACATATGTTCTTAAGATTTCTATATGTAGAGTCCGATCAGCCGTGCCCGACAACATTGTCAACACTATCTTTATCCGCGATCTCACCATTAATGAATGCTATCTCAAAGAAACTCTCTACTACCAAAGCCCCTGCCCTCTTGAAACAATACCGATGACCAGCTCCGATAATAGTTGCAACGCCTCTGCAATTCCAGCAATAATCTGTTGTCCATACAATAGGATAGGTATTTTGCTCCTGATGATAATCATATATAACTTAGTTGGTCTACACCTCTCTGATAGTCTTTCATGTGCTGGATCAATCTCTAGACTCTGTTTTGAGTCTGCCATAGACTCACTTACTTATAATCGTATGTTAGTATCTCACATTCAAATTTAAATAAAATGTTAAGAAAATCAATCTTACCACAGATGCAAGGAAATAACACAATTAAAACGATGACTAGGCAATAGAATATGGCCCATTTTCAATCTGCCCCTATGTCCAGGCTTTTCCTATGTTAGAAAATTCTCCGCCTGCTCTCATCGATCTTGCTTTACACAAAATTTTCTTGAAATGGCAGTGAACAGTCCCCGTTTCATACCAATCTCTAGTGCTTTGTCCAATGGGACCATGTTTACATTTATTTTTGAATCTATCGTTTCAAAAAACACTCCCAATATGTTTCCAAGGCAAATATATTTTTAGTTTTAGGTCAACCAATCATACTTCGCCTTCCTTTAAAATCCAACCAATCAAATATCCCGTACCTTTTAACCTCATTTACCTAAAGTCGTTTTTTTTCAAAACATGCCATAAAAAAATATAAGCAGGCATGATCTTACCTGACAGTCTGGTCGACTCCACTATAGTATTATGGCTATAATTAGTTAATTAATGGACTATTTGTGTAACTACTACCATATTCTTTGTCAGCAAGTCCTAAGGTACACGAATATACAATTTATATGGGACTAGTTGGCTTGGTTCAGAAGTACATATTTTTTTCTATGTTAGTTTATTTAATTTTTAGTCTACTACCCGTTCAATTCTTTTCCATGTGCTGTCCTCTCTATTTACGTCCTTTGAAATAAGAGCTAAGGTTGTTTTTGTGACACGAGTTGTCCACATAATCCAACTTTCTCGTCATATTTTGGGGAAACCCCTAAGGCAAGGCTTGCCCCTGTGCTAGTATTGGCTTTTAGTTTAAAATCAATGCGAAACGAAGTAGCATTTCATCTATCCTTTCCCCTCCTCGTTCCACAATGCATTTTTAGGCAAATATTTTCTTAGAACTAGGAAAAGTGATTATGTCAAGGACGAATTTGAAAAATTGGGTACCGTTTTGTTCGGCTATTCGTTAGCAAATAATAATCTGAAGGCGTAGGCGATACCAACAGTTCTAGTAGAAAATTCTTTTGTACTTTCTTATCTTTCCCTTTATGCTCGATATTGTTATATATTAATTTAGATATTGTATTTAGAAATTCACTACACATGTCCCCCCTTTAGAACAGACGATCATATGTCAGTTCCTATTTCTAAATACACATAGATGAATTTACTATCTATGCCTGATGACTACTCTGATGTTCGTCGTACGGATGTCTGCTTAAAAAATCAGCTCCCACATTAGTTTTTCCGGGAATGTACTCTATGGTAAACTGGAATGGCTGTAAGAGCAAAGACCAGCGTAACAATCTAGCATTTTCATGCCTTGCTTGTGACAGACACACGAGTGGTTTATGATCTGCCTGGATCCTAAATGATTGTCCATAGAGATAAATCTGGAATTATTTTATACCCCAGATGACAGCGAGGCATTCTTTTTCACTTGTTGAATATTTTTGTTCTGCTGTGTTCAACTTACGGCTAGCATAAGCTACTGGGGTTAATTCCCCATCAAGTGAATTAGACCGTTGTAATAGAGCTGCACCCAAACCGATATTACTCGCATCCGTTCTCAGAATGAATTCTTGACTTAAGTCAGGTAATTTCAAAATAGGCCTGCTTGTGAGCTTTTCTTTCAATTCTTGGTACGCTAATTCACACTGCTCTGTCCAAATAATTCTATCAGGATTTCCTTTGCGCGTTAAATCAGTCAATGGAGCACATATGGAGTTAAAGTTTTTAATATACTTTTGGTAAAAACCACATAATGAGACAAAAGATCGCACATCCTTTTTTGTTTGTGGTCTTGGTGCTTTTTTTTAACTTCTCCAGGTTCTTGGGGTCAGGGGTCATGTTTCCCTGATGTACTGTGTGGCCCAAGAATTCCAGCTCTTTACATCCAACACAGCATTTCGTCGGTCTAGCTGTCAAATTGGTCTCTCTCAATCGATCAAACAACATATTCAGAGAGTTAATGTGTTCCTCAAATGTTTCTGTTGCTATGAGAATATCATCCATGAAGTTGGTGATGCATGGATTCTTCAGGGGATCCAGTAACTTTCTCATCATCCTCGAAAACACACTCGGTGCATTTTTCAGCCCGAATGGCAACATATTAAATTCATAATGTCCTTCCGAGGTGCTAATGGCTAAATAAGGTTTGACTTCCGGCTTTACTGGAATCTGATAGTAGCCTTTACTCAGATCCACTTTAGAGAAATATTTAGCTCTATTCAGCCTGGCAAACAGCTGATTTGTATCAGGTAATGGATCCACCTGACCTTCTGTGACAGCATTCAGTTTCCTGTAATCTATACACAGCCTGTGTTCTCCAGAGGGTTTTCTTAACAGAACCACACTGGAACTGTAGGGAGATTCACTGTGTGAGATAATCCCTTCTCTCAACAGATAATCTATCTCCTCCCTTAAAGCTTTTTTCCTTAGCGAACGGAATCGAATAGGCTTTCATACAGATTGGTGTTGGGTCTATGAGTTTCATATCATACTCCAATAAATTTGTATGCCCCGGACGGTCCGTTAACACATCTGTATGATTATTCAGAACCTGTTGAACCCTCTCCCTCTGAATTTCCGTTAAGTGTGTGCTGATGATTACCTGTGCGGCGGTTTCACAGGGATGTAAAGGATATTCATGAGAAGTGAGTGGTTCCTTTTTCATCTCCATTGCAACAGACAAGGTCAGTAGGTGTGTCTCCTCCTGGTTTTCTCTGTCCAGATATTTCTTCAGGAGATTCACATGATAGATTTTCTCTTTCCCTTTCTTATCTATCTTATAATTTGTTCTAGACACCTTCTCTAGAACTGTATATGGACCTTGCCATCCTATTTGCAATTTATTCTGACTGCCGGGCAGTAGAAGGAGCACCTTCTCTCCCACAGATAATTCTCGATCCTTCGCTTTCTTATTGTAATAGGCAGCATGCTTTTTCCTGGCTTGTCTCAAATTATCAATTGCAAGTTTCCAGCCAGTTTTAAGACGAGTGGTCAGCTCGTTCACATATTGATATGATGAGGTAATATTTTCTTCTGCCTTTTCATCGGTCCAGGTCCTTAACAAGGCTTACATATGGACTTTAAAATTTGTTGACCTGTTTTTCCAGGCACCGGTATGGTCATTTCCCTTGGAAGCCTTATAGTGATGATTTTTCTTCCTAGAATCATCATTCACAAATCGACCGCTACCAATTTTTCTCTTGGGGTTTTCTCCCCACTTTAAATTCCTTGTGAGAGGTCTTCTCTCTCTTTTATCTTCCTCCAGTTCACATATGTCCGACTGAGGGATTTTCGGCTTATTCTGGGGTAAGACATCTCTTTGTACTCGCTGCTTAGTGGCCATAGTAAAACATGCAAGTGAAGACTGTCTGTGAAAAGGGGGCTTGCATTCCACTTTGTCCACTTTATTAATTTTTTTTTTCTTTCCATTGTCAGGCCTAAGTTTGCCCTGTGGCTTGTCTAGGTCCTGATCAATTTTCCCACTTGTGGGTGTTCCCTCATGTAGTATGCCACATCTTTCTACAAAATTCTCAATGTCAAACATTTCATCTGGCCAATAATAATTTTGAGCCACCTTTTGGATGATGGTACCTATTTTCTCATGGTCTGCATCTTTTCCAACATGTAGGCTCCTTATCACATCTGCCCTATATGCCCTTGGAAGAACCAACTGTCCGTGACCAGTGGATCCAGTTCCGGCCTTCCTGTAAATCAATTTGTTTTTCACATAGAAATCTCCCTTGCCTGGAGATGTATGACATTTGGGCAATTTCTTAAAACAAGGCCTGCGCTTTAATTATCTCATCTAGAGGGGTATTTATCAGATTATCCTCCTCCTGTTTAGACTGTGATCTGGTCTGAAGCGTGGCCATGTACACAGGTCTCTTTTTACACACTTCGGTGTTATGGTTGTCCATCCGACACCAACTACAATACTTCTTTCCTTAGTTAAAGGGTTTTCTGTCATTATATTTCTTTTCATTGAATTGTGAGGTTTTATTATTATAGTCATTGCGTGGCCTATCAAAATGGTGCTTACCTTTGTTTTGGTCTCTATGGTCAAACTTATTAAAGTTTTGAGGTGCCTTAAAATTTTCTACCTGTTTCTTTTTATTTCCAACTACCTCTGCTTGGGCTGCCTGATACCTCTCAGCGACATTGAGTAACTCACCCAGCCTCTCTGCACCTTGTTCCATGAGAAACTTTCTCAGCTCTGGAGCCATGGACTCTCTTAGTTGCTCAATAAGGATCATTTCCTTAAGATCTTGGGTTTTACCCAGAGCAGTCCATTTCTCCAAGTAGGTCTCTAAACGTGCAGAGAACTGGTGATAAGTCTCACCCGACAGTAGTTTGGCATTCCTAAATTTTTTTCTATAAAATTCCCCATTCTTTTCATATCTTAACAAAAGAGCCTGCTTTAGCATGTCATAATTGTCCTGATCATCCCTGCTCATCTTGGCAAAAACTTAATAAGCTGTACCACGAAGCCCTTGTGATAACTTTAGGCTCCACCTCTCTCTCTCTAAACCATTCGTGGTAGCTAAAAGTTCATATCTATTTAGGTAACTTTCTATGTCATCGTCTTTCTCAACGAAATGGTCTAAATGAAAACTCATAGCAGAGGTTGAGGCTTTCTGACTAACAGTAGCATCTGAGGCAAAGGGGCTGGCACCATTTTCAGGAGCATGGCCTTGAATTTCCAACTCCCTTAGTCGTAACTCATGTTCCCTTTGTAATCTCTTCTCCTCCTTTTCTGCTTCCTTTTCTGCAGCCTGTCTTCTTTCTTCTCTTTCTGTAGCTAATCTCTTTTCTTCTCTGTCTGCAGCCAACCTCTTTTCTTCTGCTTCCCTTTCAGTCTTTTTCTATTCCAACTGGAGCCTCTTTATTTCCGCCTCACGATCCGCCTCCAATGCCCTAGCCTCTTTGTCAGCCTCAATCTGCAGCCTTTTAATTTCTTTTTCAGCCTCTTACTTTCTTTCAGCCTCTTTTTCTAATCTTTTTTCTTCGCGTTCAATAAATTTGTCACATTCAGTTGTGACATAAGCAATCATAATTTGCCCCTCCATTCCCAATTCTTTAGCAGCCTGCACATCAGCAGATCGAAACTTTGCCAGATCAGCCATTTTGTATCAGTCAAACCTTTAAAATTTCTAACTAGACAAATTTCTAATTATAACTAACAATGTCTAATTATAACTGAGACAACCACAGGCACTGATAGCTCAACCACTATTTAATTTCTCCAAAAAGGAATGCTTTTAGTTTTATACTATCTGAGATTCCTAATAAAATTGATAATATTTTAAAAATTTAAAATCCCAGAAGCAAACTACCCAATATAGCTGGTGTTATGAAAAGTTCAATCCCCAGGAGCGAGACCCCAATATATGTGATGGGTTTGATGTTAATACAGTTTGTTGTTAAGAAATCTTAGTGTACTGAATAAGGTCAGCTGTGAAGGTCCCTGAATATAATAAATATTAGAGTAAATTTCCAGGGCACCTTTCTACTACCACCACTATGATCTCATTCAGACTTATTCTAGATAGACTGTAAGATGACTACGTTTGGTGTCTAGGGTTATGAAATGTTAGTGTAAGGTTGCATTAACCAACTAAACATATAAACAATTTCACAAATTATTTTATTATCTAATACAACACAACAGTACCACGACAATAACATACGAACTACACTTTAAAAGACTATCTTTAGTAAGTCAGTGGTTGAAAGTTTGATAAAGTTAATGTTTTTCAATTTATTGTCCTGAATCCAAGTAGGTGACTTCTAGTATACACTGGTTGATTGTTTATTATCATCATCTCTGCATGTTGTTTGTAAGTTTCGGTGGCACTAATGGAGTGTTTATATCACTATTCCCGGTCTCTTATTTTTAATATAATGTTAGTTGAGCGATCAGGTGCCGAAACATGCACCTATCTTTGTAATATGATGTAGGACTCTTCCTGCCCTTCGCTGAACGACAACCTTCAGCTCTCACTTCTTCAAGAATGATGGTGGTTTACAGTTGTCTCCGAAAAAGGCAAGACTGTGGCATGAATATATCGGCCCACTGTAGTCTGGCACTAGTTATTGACAGCCACCAAAAACCTCTGAAATCAGAAGTATATGCCTCCCTCGTAATCAACAGCCTACAATATTATTCAACAACCAGTCCAGGCACATTACAAACACACATGTAAGATCAGCTCTTTACGACAATCAATTTCACCAGTTTCTTTTAATGTGACCAGGTATACTAGTATTCCTCTCCCCTAATAGTTATAACGCCTCTGCAATTCCAGCAATAATCTGTTGTCCATACAATAGGATAGGTATTATGCTCCTGATGATAATCATATATAACTTAGTTGGTCTACACCTCTCTGATAGTCTTTCATATGCTGGATCAATCTCTAGACTCTGTTTTGAGTCTGCCAAAGACTCACTTACTTATAATCGTATGTTAGTATCTCACATTCAAATTTAATTTTAAATAAAATGTTAAGAAAATCAATCTTACCACAGATGCAAGGAAATAACACAATTAAAACGATGACTAGGCAATAGAATATGGCACATTTTTGATCTGCCCCTATGTCCAGGCTTTTCCTATGTTGGAAAATTCTCCGCCTGCTCTCATCGATCTTGCTTTACACAAAATTTTCTTGAAATGGCAGTGAACAGTCCCCGTTTCGTACCAATCTCTACTGCTTTGTCCAATGGGGCCATGTTTACATTTATTTTTGAATCTATCGTTTCAAATAACACTCCCAATATATTTCCAAGGCAAATATATTTTTAGTTTTAGGTCAACCAATCATACTTCGCCTTCCTTTAAAATCCAACCAATCAAATATCCCGTACCTTTTAACCTCATTTACCCAAAGTCGTTTTTTTCAAAACATACCATAAAAAAATATAAGCTGGCATGATCTTACCTGACAGTCTGGTCGACTCCACTATAGTATTATGGCTATAATTAGTTAATTAATGGACTATTTGTGTAACTACTACCATATTCTTTGTCAGCAAGTCCTAAGGTACACGAATATACAATTTATATGGGACTAGTTGGCTTGGTTCAGAAGTACACAGTTTTTTTTTTCTATGTAATTTTTTTTATTTTTAGTCTACTACCCGTTCAATTCTTTTCCATGTGCTGTCCTCTCTATTTACGTCCTTTGAAATAAGAGCTAAGGTTGTTTTTGTGACACGAGTTGTCCACATGTTCCAACTTTCTCGTCGTATTTTGGGGAAACCCCTAAGGCAAGGCTTGCCCCTGTGCTAGTATTGGCTTTTAGTTTAAAATCAATGCGAAACGAAGTAGCATTTCATCTATCCTTTCCCCTCCTCGTTCCACAATGCATTTTTAGGCAAATATTTTCTTAGAACTAGGAAAAGTGATTATGTCAAGGACGAATTTGAAAAATTGGGTACCGTTTTGTTCGGCTATTCGTTGGCAAATAATAATCTGAAGGCGTAGGCGATACCAACAGTTCTAGTAGAAAATTCTTTTGTACTTTCTTATCTTTTCCTTTATGCTCGATATTGTTATATATTAATTTAGATATTGTATTTAGAAATTCGCTACAGCGACTTACCAGTCACGAGGATTGTGACAAGATTGTAACCTACTGCTTATTTCACTTTTTCGCCGTTCTCTATGTTTGAGAGCCATACAATGTGACTTAATATGTCAGATGAAGATTATTTTTGTTTTCGACTCAATGTCTTTTAATTTCCGTACAACTCACAATGTAATGAAGGCTTCTCTTGTCATCTAAATGCAATAATGTTTTGTGGATTGGGATGAGGACTTTTGGTCATTATTGGGATCATAAGGGCACTTATCATCTTTGTCCATCAGAACGTTAGTTTAGGCAGCACTAGGTGCCGGTCAAAAATATACTGTAATTATTGATTTTAAGATGCATTAAAGCGAAACTCGTGTTATACATAGCTAGTAACCTGCAATCGTGACCTGTGCATGTTTATTTATCGCTTTATAAATATAAATACATATTAATATTGAAAGAAAAAAAAACAGAAAAATCCTTGCAAATTTCAAAAGAGTGGGTCTTTATTCTTAATTTTGCAATAACAACTTTGACATAGTTTGAACAGAAAAAATGTAATGCTTTAAATAGTACGATTATTATTCTCAGACATATTACGTCCCTTGGTAATAAAATATTACATTCCTAAGAATTATAGCATATCTGTATGTTAACATTTTAGTATTGAGGGAAAAAGTGATGCGATGCTCTATGGAAAATTGATAAGAGTTCACAACATCAATGGCTGGTTGTGTAGTGAATAAAGAAAGTTAGTTAAAAGCTATTTAGCTTACAAGATTGTTGAATCGTAATAAAGTACTAAACATTTGTGATTCCTGTCGCCATTGTATTTTACCGCTACTTATGTCGATATTGTCATATCAGGGGTTGTAGTTTTGTGATTTTATTTTCTGCTTCTGATTTTCGTTGATTGTTTTTTCGGTTTTTGTATTTTCCTTGCTTTGTTATTGCTCTTCACCAGTGTTGTTAAATGTAATATATATTATTATATACACATTACGTGTTGTGTAGTGTCTATAGTATATTTCTTTAACCTGTCTATATTTCTTGTCTTTGTTGTTTATTTGTAACTGTGACGACAAAGGGTCAAACCCGAAACGTGCCGGAATTCTTGTGTACAGTTAAATTGTAAAACTGATCTAATACCTTTTTATTTGTTTATTTATATTTAAACATCACTCATCTACATTATACTTCACACATTAACTACCGAGTTGGAAAATACTCTTTGGCGAGTGAAATGTTCTTTCCATTTTCACCCTGTAGGTGTTTGCACAAAGTAAGCTGTAGTTTTTGTAATAGGTTACAGATTTCTATGAATCAGATTTCATTTTAAAGATAATGGAACGTATTATTACAATAAGCTAAAGAAATTATGTTCACAGTTACAGTAAATATTATTAATAATATTAATTGATTGAAAGACACACAAAGTTTCAAATTTTTTTCTAAATTATCAACTTACCAACATTTTGTTTGTTTCTAAGACAGTTAATGCCATTCTGTGGGAGCCGCGCTGGTGTAATGGTTAAGACGTTGCGCTAGTGACCAGGATTGCAAGGTTCAAGCCCGGGCGCCGGCATTTGTAGGAGTGTCATCGACCGAGATTTTGACTGAATAACCAGAACGGCTCCTGCAGATAAACCCTCTGTTGATGGGAAGGAGCGAAGCTCCTGACCGGGTTGGAAGGAAAGTCCACTGTCTCCCCAACCTTGCAATGACATGTCATTGGGGCAAAAGGGCTGGAAAGCTCGAGTGCCGCTGGTTAAAAAAAAAACAGAAAAAAAGTGCCCTTCTGTAGGTGATTACCGTGTAATTATCCAATTACAACAAAAACAAGCCCAAGGACAGACATACTAACTAATATTTACAGTATTGGTAGCTTACATAATGACACCTAAACCACTTCCACAAATTCTCAACATTTGCATGCAGAACTGGTTCACGATTTGGGACGAAACGACAACTATCTAATGTTTCACCCTCACTAACTTTCTGCAGTTGTTATCGTTCTTTGGGTACATTATTTCCTGCACCATTTGTAACTCTAATCGAGGTGGTTGCTATTTTATAGCCCTCCGATGGCCAAGGACTTGCAATGTTATCACTATCATAACTGCTTGTGACGGTTTTTCTCTCCTGCTTCACAGTAGTGGTCAAACAGTGGCCAAATCTCAAGAGTATCTAATATGGAATTCAAAGGTGTCTACCTTCGCACTAGATTACTCTTGGCAGATCTGTAAATAGAAGGGTAATGACGCTCCTATCTAAATTGAGTCTTCATGAGATGTACAGATAAGCGAAAACAATGCTTCTTTGGCTGAGCACGTCAATTGTAGAATCTGCCGACAACTTTTGTGAAGAATTAAGCAATGATTAATCTTAGCTCGTTCAAGCCCCCATCTCTGATTTACTCTGTGAAATTCTTATTATTCTGGTGTAGCTCTGTTTTTAGTGTGTAGTAAATTGACTGAGACAAACATGCAGTACATTTACAATGATCAAGTCGAAGTTAAATTTGTATAATTGCAGATAACAAAATTTAATAATCACTTAAGTTTTAACAATTTGAAAATAATTTGAATAGTTATGGATCAAGAAAAAGTTATCATTACGGTCGTGATAGGATGTACAATTTTACAAGAAGTTCAAGTGGCAGCATATATATATTGAACGTAGCTGCCAATGAATGTTCTGCTCCTTCTATTGGTTGGTTTTTTTTACACAGCTCGCGCTAGTCACTGGTCAATGTTGTCGGGTGTAGCTCGTTTCCCAGAAATGTCAGAAACGAAATGCTCTCTTGAGTATTGCGTTTTCCGACAAATACTTATGTGTCCCCTTTCTTATTCCCTATCCCATTTAACTCATAATTTACCCTCGATGAGAATTAAATTTAATCCCTCGGGTTAAAACTTTCTTTACACTTAAATAGAATAGCTTTTATCGTTACTCTACTGTGAAAGGGTGGGGTGAGATGATGATGCTGATGATAATGTGATGTGTGATCACTCTCTTTTCACACTCACACCGACCCGAACAACAATCAAACTCTTGATTCTGAGGCAGGGGCTGTATTTATTTTTACAACCCATTCAGTGACTAAGAGCACACTGAAGCAAACATTAAACAAATAACAAAGCGAACAAAACCGAGCAAACAAAACACCCAGCTAGTACTCAGTTGCTAATGTGTCATGTCTTCGTTCCTCTTCCACCGACACAGAGCTAACCTAACTTCGTTTCTTCTTGGCGACTCTTGCAAAATAGGCCTGTTAGCCGCTCGCTATTTCTTTATATAAATCGCTAAGCCTAAACATTCCACTTAGTCCGCGCTGCGCGGATTAATTTAGCCACTTAAATAACACTCGCGATATATGCTTTATCAGGCCCGAAAACACAGATATGGCCCACAACATTCAAATATATCACACGACTACCAAATATAGCACACGACTTTGCACCAAAATTAATTATTAGGCTTTATTATGACCTTAGTAATATATCTTCTACTTTGCCAGACTTTCCACATCCCAGCAACGCTTGCTCGCGCCGTCACATGGGCTGACAGTCACTTGGGCTGACCGAAAATATATGGGAGATAAATGTGCCCCTCACAATGAAGGGGGAAGCTGGGGTGTCTTCCCGTGAAGGGGGAAGCCGGGTGTCTTTCCGGCCCCATTACATATATCCCTCCTGATTTTGTTGTCGTCCCGACAACATCACTACCTCTGGCGCTTCAGTTGTAACCTCTCAGATCGTCTCGGGGCAGGACCCTCTATCGGCTGCAGGGCATACCAGCCTGGTTCGGGCATTAGACCATGCACGTCCTCCCCAGGGTCTGACTCATCTGGCAAAGCTGGTGCCTCAGGTTGGCCTAGTGTAGCATCTTCCAGATTTGGAGAATCATCTATGTCCTCACTTCGTCTCAGTTCGTGCGCCGCAACCCTCATCTTCAGATCTTCGTTGCCTGCTGGCCTTATCACATAAGGACCACCGCTTGCTTCTGGAATTGATGATACAATGAATTCGTCGTTGGACCGCACGTCTTGTATTTTGGCCCTGTCAGTGTAGTGCACTCTTTTCCGCACTCTTTCACCCACTCGCAATGGTGTGGGACCTGGAAGCTGATTACTTTTCTCCCTCCTGTCAGCGGCCATTTTCTGCATTCTCTCTGCAGCTTTTTGGTGTGCTATGTGCAACCTCTCTATGTGACCTTGCAGCCACTCATCAGTTGTCTCCGGCTCTTCATCTGGGCGCGTGCCTATCATGAAGTCTAGAGGAAGCTTTGGTTCTCTGCCGAAGAGGGGGTAGTATGGTGAGTACCCTGTCGAAGAATGGGGGTGGAGTTGTAGACCATAACCACCTCAGCAAGATGCTCAGACCACCTTCGCTTCTGGTTGGCTGTCATGGGTCTCAGCAAATCATGCAACGTCTTGTTGAAGCGCTCGCACTGCCTGTTGCCTTTAGGATTATAAGCTGCAGTGCGGCTCTTATGGACTCTATATACCTTGCACAGCTCTGCGACTATCGCTGACTCGAAGTTCCGGCCTTGATCAGAGTGTATCCTCTGAGGAGCTCCGAGATACTGGAACCACTTTTCCACTAGGGCCTTGGTTACCGTTGTTGCTTTTTGGTCTCTTGTTGGTATAGCAATGGTGTACTTGCTGAACACATCTGTCAGCACTAATACATTCTCAAACCCTTTGGAATCCCGCTCTAGCAGTGTGAAATCAATTGCTACCACCTCAAGTGGTCTGGAGGCAATCAAGTTTCCCGATGGCCCATGAAACTTCAGTTGAGGTGCCTTGGCGACGTTACATCGGTTGCATCTGCGACAAAAGACGTCAACATCGGCTGTAATGCCTACCCAGAAGCACCTACTTCTCAGCAACTGCAGCATGCGCTCTCTTCCCTGATGGCCCACCCTGTGAGCAGAGTCTAGTATCCGTGGTTTCATGGACTCAGGTATTACCAGTTTTTTCATGCTGGATCCATCTGATCCCTTCACTGTCCGGTATAACAATCCATCTGTCACTTCGAGCCGGTTACTCTGATTAAGTAGTTTCCTTGCAGCCAAGGGGATCTTTCGAGCATTTTTTCCTGCAGGTCTGGTGCCATCCTTTACCATCTTCCTAACCATCGCTACCACATCATCAGCTCCCTGGAGATTTATCAATTCCTCACTCGAATAAGTGGGAAATGCTTGAGTGGTTGCTGGTGCTGTGGTTGATTCGGCCGGTACACTTTCACTGATATCTTTCTTGCTTGTTGCTGCCATCAACCCTATCTCATATGGTATCTGGGTAAACTCTCTGATAACTTCAGCTGTTATGCCACTTATTGCAACATCTGCGTCATCCTCCAGTTCTTCGCCTGCGGTTTCAATAGGAAAACGGGACAAATAATCTGCATTTCCATTGGCTCTCGCTGCACGATGTCGGATTGTGTAGTTAAACATCTCCATCTGGGCAAACCATCTCTGCTCTATAGCTCCCAGTTTAGCTTTCTCCCAGAAGGCCAGACCCCTATTGTCTGTAAATACCTCTGCTTGTGATCCTAGCAGGTAACCTCTGAACTTCTCAGTCATGGCCCACTTAAGACCTAGCAGTTCCAGCCTCATACTGCTTTTTGAGTTTCTTTTAGAGGGTCGAAGTGTGCGACTTGCATATGCCAAGACTCTGTTTATTCCATCTTGCACTTGCGAGAGAATTGCTCCCAATCCTTCAAATGATGCATCTACCTCCAGGAAAAATGGTAGCGAGAAGTTAGGGAACCGTAGTAGCGGTGTGGAGGTTAGTGCCTTTTTCAGTGTCTCAAAGGCTACAGCACAATCTTCTGTCCACAACTGTCCTCTGGGTGACTTACTTCGTCTTTTAGTCTGCATGCCTTGATTGAGCGCAACTACTAAATCATGTAGCGGTTTGGCTATCTTTGCAAAGCCCGGCACAAATCTGCGGTAGTAACTGGCCAATCCCAGGAATGACCGTAGCTCAGTCTGGGAACGTGGTACAGGGGCCTCTTGAACAGCCTTCACCTTGTCTTCCATAGCTCCTATTCCGTCTGGTGATATAGTATGCCCCAAGAATTCAATCGTTGTCCCGAACAGCTTACACTTTCCTCCATTCAACTTCAGCCCTAGCTGGCGTAGCTTAGAGAATACTTTCTCCAGTCGGCTCAAATGGTTAGGGAAGTCAGCAGAGTACACTAAAATGTAATCAAGGTATACTAGTATCAGCTGGAACACTAAATCATGCATACTGCTCTGCATTAATCGTTGGAAGGTGCTAGCAGAGTTGGCTAAGCCCATAGGCATCCTGGTGTATTCATACAGTCCAAACGGGGTAGTGAAGGCGGTTTTCTCTTGGTCTTTCTCATCCATTGCTACTTGATAGTAACTACTTGCCAGATCAAGTGACGAGAATATATTTGCTCCTCCTAGCGCATCTAGGTACTCGTCTATTCGGGGTAGAGGGTATGCATCCCTCTTCGTCTTGCTGTTGAGTGCCCTGAAGTCTACGCAGAGTCTAAGCCGACCGTCCTTCTTCCGGACCAAAACTATTGGGGAGGCCCAAGGACTGCAACTCTCCTTGATTACACTGACAAACAACATTTTTCTTTCTTATATAAGAATAAGTGTTCTTAGGTCAGTTTCTTGCGCTGATTTCAAATTTGAAATCCGTTTATCTCTATCACGTCGGGTTCTTAAGATATTTGTGAATAAATATATTTTTGGGAAACCGTTATTTGCTCCGTTTCATTTTTACTATATAACTTTTTTTAAATTAATAAAATGCAAAATAATTCTACTTTTTATACTGCTAAAAGATGCATGGCATATGTTACGTTATATTTCAAATAGTTACTGTATTTTGAAATAATTCTGAGTGAAATATGGCTTCTAGAAGTTGTAGAAATTCGGCTGATCTGTTCTGTTAAGTGTGCGGATATTTTACCGATCATGTTCACCAGAAAAACTTTACAACATTGATAAAGAAAGCATATGAACTTTATTTCGATTCGAAAGTTGATGATGCAAATAAATCTTGGATGCCAAATGCAGTTTGTTCGACTTGTACAAATACATTGGCAGGTTGGTTACGAAAATCGCCGAAGCATAAGTCAATGCCTTTTGGAGTGCCGGTAATATGGCGTGAACCGACAAATCACGCTACTGATTGTTACTTCTGCTTGACAAATATCTATGGTTTCACTTTTAAAACTAGAAAGTCTGTGGTTTATCCAAATATTGAATCGGTTTCAAAACCAGTGTCGCATGATCCAATCACGTGTCCGATCCCAGTTCCACCAGAACAATATCCGTTGGACGTGAATGAACCATCAGAAAGTGATAGTTTACCTGCTTTAGAAACTAATTCTGACTCGGATTATATACCGGTGAATGATGGTGTTCACTTAATTAACCATTCTGAACTTTCAGATCTAATACGTGATCTCGCTCTCACCAAAGGACTAGCGGAATTACTCGGTTCGCGACTCAAAGAATGGAATCTTTTAGCGCCCAATACTCCGATATCTAAATTTCGTCACAGACACAGAGAACTTGTTCAATACTTTAAGATGGATGGTGACATTTGCTATTGCAAAGATGTAAAAGGTCTAATGATGCACCTCGGTCATGAGCACATAGTCAACGAATGGCGACTTTTCATCGACTCTTCCAAGACTAGTCTAAAATCCATGTTATTGCATAATGGAAATTTATTTTCATCAATTCCAGTCGCCTACTCTGTTCGTATGAAAGAAACTTATGACAATATGGCTATACTTTTGGCAAAAATAAAGTACAATGACTACCAATGGCGGATTTGTGGAGACCTAAAGGTCATTGCAATTCTCACGGGCATGCAGACTGGTTATACTAAATTTTGTTGCTTCCTATATGAATGGGACAGCCGCAACAGACAGGAACATTGTGCAAGAAAGGTGTGGCCTATCAGGGATCGTATGCAGCTCGGGCATAAAAATGTAATACACGAGCCATTAGTTAACAAAGACAGCATCATTTTACCACCGTTACATATAAAGTTGGGGCTCATGAAGAATTTTGTAAAAGCGTTAGATAAAACGAGCAAAGCTTTCACTTATCTTCGAGAAAAGTTTCCGCAAATTAGCGATGCAAAGATAAAGGAAGGTATCTTTGTAGGACCTCAGATTAGGAAAGTTATTGCAGACAAACAATTCGAGAACTTGATACATGGTAGTGAACTTCGCGCATGGATGGCATTCAAATCGATCATCGATAACTTTCTGGGAAATCACAAATCTGTCGACTATGTGCATATTGTTAAGCAGTGCATAGATGCATACAGAATTATGGGCTGTAACATGTCCCTCAAAATCCATTTGCTCGATTCGCATCTTGACTTTTTCCCTGACAACCTTGGCGAAGTCAGCGATGAACATGGAGAACGATTCCATCAAGATATCGCCGTAATGGAGTCACGTTATCAAGGACGGTGGAGTGTGACCATGCTTGCCGATTATTGTTGGATGCTTCATCGCAATGTACCACATGCCATTCACCGACGAAAGTCGACTGCAAAGAAATTCAAGCCTACATAACTGTTATACTTCTTGTACAAATGATGTTGTAATACTGTATGCGTTGTTAAAAAACTTCAATTGCGTATTTCTAGAGATCCCGACCTGATAGAGAAAACGGTTTGCAGATTTAAAAACAGCGCATTAAAATTGACCAGAAAAACATAGAAATGTAAGAGAAAGAAAAAAAAATTTTTTTTGTTAGCCAGTGTTATCTGTTTGTAAAGCAATCCTTGCAGGTGATCCTGTACCTCTCTATAGAAAGCAGGAGGTATTCTCCTGTAAGGCTGCTTAACTGGGGTGTCATCTGTTAATGGAATGGTGTGCGTTACCCTGTCCGTGTATCCTACATCTGTCTCATCTGTGGCAAAAAGATCGACATAGCGTCTCAATAACGCTCTCACTTCCTGCTCTTCAGCCTCACTGCCCTCAAACCCGGCCAGGTCAATTGGGCACATCTCTTGCTCTGGATTCGTATATGGTGGACTTGCTGACATTTCTACCTCTTGAGCCCCTACAACTCTGAAATATGTGCTTGATAAAGTTAAACTGGGTGGTTATATATCAAAGTGGAGTGATTGTGATTGTGTGCTGGCAAAGTCGTTCACACAACAGGTGAGCACACGGGAGTCATCGAGTATGGAACGACTGGTGATATTTAATTATTGTTTATTAAGTCACAGCACGATCACATCAATATACAGTTTGAATTACAACACGAACACGTAGGCATTAATATAAAGTTTACAGTGAAAAATACACGCTATCCCCAGCGCTCAACAGACTGCACTCCTGGCAGTTAATAATATCTTGGCCTATAATACCATAAAGTTCACAGTGAAAAATACACGCTATCCCCAGCGCTCAACAGACTGCACTCCTGGCAGTTAATAATATCTTGGCCTATAATACCATAAAGTTCACAGTGAAAAATACACGCTATCCCCAGCGCTCAACAGACTGCACTCCTGGCAGTTAATAATATCTTGGCCTATAATACCAGCTTCACCACAGCTTCATAAATACTTAATATGGCCTGTCCCAATCCTGGACTCATAATAGCTTTCACCACAGCTTCATAAATACTTAATATGGCCTCATAAATACATAATATGGCCTGTCCCAATCCTGGACTCATAATAGCTTTCACCACAGCTTCATAAATACTTAATATGGCCTGTCCCAATCCTGGACTCATAATAGCTTCATCACAGCTTCATAAATACTTAATATGGCCTGTCCCAATCCGGGACTCATAATAGCTTTCACCACAGCTTCATAAATACATAATATGGCCTGTCCCAATCCTGGACTCATAATAGCCTCATCACAGCTTCACAAATACATAATATGGCCTGTCCCAATCCTGGACTCATAATAGCTTCATCACAGCTTCACAAATACATAATATGGCCTGTCCACACAGCAAAAACATTAAGTCGACATTATTCAAAGCACTACGTAGGCATACATCCTCGAAAAACACACACAGATAGCGTTGACCACTCCCCGGTCCAACGCTCCGAATCCCTACTCTCCTCTCCGGGATCACACACTCTAGTCCCGCCAAAAAACCCAATAACGAGACTCCGCTGTTTTTGAACACAGCTCAAAAACAGTACAGAATAAATACATCTCAGCATTTGAGATAAAAGCGTTCGCACGCTTTCCTGTACTCTGTCACTCAAAATAAAAAGGATATGTTTCTATTATAACGTTAAACAAACCTCAGCTTAATCAGGTATACAAGTATTGTAACTCATAATCTACTTTGATCAAAAACAGATTCCGAATTACTGCCCCTCTCATAGGATCACTCGTTACAGTTTCCCACACACCCGGGGGAAAAAATGATTCTATCATTTTTTGAAGATTAACTCCTAAAACGAAAAAATTTAAAAGATAATGAAATTCTAACATATGTTTTACAAAATTCATCTTATGATAGGTCAGAAATAGTATATCTACAAAATATTAGCAGTAAATGTAAAGTAAATAACAATCATCCAACGTATGATTATTAAAATTAATCTATTAGAAAACCAAGCTAAGTATCTCAAAATTAATCTATTACAGAACTAAGTTAAGCATATACAATAATGCTCAAACAAGCAACAAACAATAGTAATAGAAATGATAATATCAAGTAAACAAAGTTAATTCGAAAAGAAGTAAAATGTGAAATCATCATATGAAAAACAACAAATAATATCACAATGTCAAATCATGTAAAGCAAATACAACTATCCCTGATCTAAAGTTACATCATTACTTGAACAATACAAAGAATGAAAGTCTAAGTAGCGTAACAGAAAAAAGTATACACGAAGCATAAAGTGAGACAAAGATGAAACACGGAAGTATAAACAACATATCAGATTATGCTGAAAAGACAACAGAAAAAATGTAAAGAGATGACGAATAGTCAACAAAGACAGATGAAAATTAAAGATGCACATGTAGAAAAAGTTGTAACAATACCTTACAATAACTATTTAAATCACACATCATATAATATAAGTTAATACAACTACGATAAAAAATTATAACACAAAATGACAAAGTATATCTATACTAACAACACAAGGGAAAAAAAACTTATGACAAAAAGAATAGTAAGTAATTTAACCAAATTATAAAACTTATGCATAACTAATAATAAATTATACAAGATATTGCACAAACAAAAAATAAAACGCTATCAAAAAGATTTGCACTGACTCAGTCACGCGCTAAATACAGAAAATACATCAAACATTAAAAACGATTTCAAGGAACTAATGACACTACACATTACTAACCATAATATACAGCCTAGCATTGGCTCAGAAAAAATATTACAACGTTCGAAAAAAATACATTTTTCCATAAAATAAAATACAAAAAAGTTTCGTAGCACTGAGTTGCATAAAAAATTATTTCATTTACAACCAATTCAAAGCTATAATAAATAAACTAACAATGAAATCGATTCTAAGAAAATGAAGGACATATAAACAATCTATTTCTAAACAGACACACATTAACAAATGTAAGTTTTTTTTTTTTCAAAAAATATACAACATAAAACATATGAGAAAAAAAATCAAGTGCTCATGAATTATCTAGAAGTAATTATTGCACCATTACAACTAATGAGTTTTGTGCATAGGGCTTGCAAACTCAACATGTACAAAAAGTTATCCTAACAAAACTGCTACAAAAACAACAAACCAAAACAAACCACTGCAAGTTCAACAATGGAATATAGCTAACAATAAAAACAAAAAATCATGGCAATCAAATGATGCATTAAATATTTCAAACGAAATTACATGTTATTGCAAATCAAGAACATATCATTTATTATACTAACAAATACAAAATAAAATATTTACTGTTTACATAAGTAAAAAAAAAAATCAGATGGAAATCTCTCGCTTTCCTGTCAACATGTCCTGACCCTGAGCAAGCAAAACATCAGATGTTTAGTGGGACGCAGAACAAGTTACGCTTGAACGCACACACGGATGCTGAGTTGACCCACTTTTCTCACTACTAATATGACACAGGAGCCTTGACTGTTATCGTAAAGTCGCTTCTGTCAAAATATATGAATGAAAATTTCCATTTTAATGAATGGTACAATCTAAGCAGAAAAAACGTAGAAGTCAAATTACAATTACCCATTATTTTGGTCCTTGTAAAGTAATGGTCCTTTCACAATGCCCTCAGCTCTTGTTTTATAATCTCTAGACATCACAGAAGACATTACTGCCGTAGGCTGAAACAAAATGTTACATTCACAACACCGAGACACTTTCTCGTGCTGAACAACATTATCAGACATAGTATTTAAAACACCAGTGTTATTGTTACCTTGTTTACCTCTATTACAACTGACTATGGGCTCATGTTGAGCAAAGTTAGCATACTTGCGCTTGTTATTTGTCCTATGACGAAAATATCTATCATTACAGTTGCCTTGTTTACAAACAATGACTTTAGTCTTTTGCTGAGCCAAGTTACTCTGGTGATGTAGAGAAATATGTGGATAGCTATTATCTCTCTTTATATTATTGTCAATTCCTCTATTATGACACATATTATGTCTATAACCCAAGTTAGCATTGTTGTTATTAACATATCTTCTTTGACAAAAATGTCCACTAGACAGCACTTGCTTTCTAGTAGCAAAATCATTACCAGATTGATAGTTTTTCTTACAGTTATTTCTACCATAACTTATAGAATTCTTCGGATCAAAATGTTGAAATCCGCTAAATTGTTTACAATTCCTTGGAGATTCAAAATTACCCCTTGATAAACTACCTTGGTACTGACTAATCTTGTGATTATATCTCTTACCACAACTGTTATCCTTTTCATCTTTAGGAATATGTTTACCAATCCCGTCAAACTGGCTGTGCTGAGTTTGACAAGTAACTGGATCTTTAGAATGCTTATTTTCCTGGACATAGTGGGTTTCATTCCTGGAAAAAATAGTACTACATCTATTCCCTTTTACAAGTTTATCAGAATCTGCATCAGCAACCACCTGGTTGATCTTAGGAGCTCTAACCTGCTTTTTCTCACATTTGTTCTCGTAATTAACAGAACTTGCTGCTATACCAAAATCTTTATTAGACTGACGCCAAGAACTATCAATAGAGTTATTAATACCACTATTACTGTTAAAGTTGTATTTCCCTCGAAAAGATATATGTTTACCATGTATGGTCTCTTTATGAGCAAAAAGTGTATGGTGCTGGCTTTTCGCAACTTTATGTCTATTACTGTCAACATAGGCAGAAGACCACATTTTTTTATCCAAGACGATGTCAAGTAAACCATCCACTCGTTTCCTGACCTGAGCAACCTCAACATTTCTATGTGAGATCTGTTCATTAAGTTTCTTATTTAAATCATTAAGAGCCAAAACTCTGCAACTTTCTTCTGCTAGCAATTTCTCAATCTTCGAAACCTTTTCTTTCTCAGTCGTGAACTCTACCAATGTCTCTTTTCCATCCTGCTCTTTATTTACCTTTATTGACTGTGTTTCATTCTCACCATTATTATTATTCGCTAGCTCATCGACTTCCCCTGGAAATACAGTATTCTTCTCTTCAAGTTTATCAAAACATACATCATGTATCATTTCTATGTATAATCTTTCTTGCTCATTGGTTTCCGTTTTTAATTTTTCATACATGTCTTTTCTTCGTTGGATCTCTTGTGTAAGGTTTTCCACCTCTCCATGCTTAACTTTCATCTGGACCTCTAACTCTGTAACCCTTAACAGTGAAGAATCCAAACTTGCTTGTACTCTAGCAAGTTCCTGGTTTGATCTATTTAAATCACTTGTAAGTTTAGCTAATTTTTCCTTAAGTTTACACTCTTCAGCTTTATCTTTCAAGTACTCTTTTCTCTCCTGTCTGTTAACTCTTACTTTTTCATCTTCCAGCTTCTTTCTTTCAGAAATGTCACAATGAATTATGTTGTGTATACTCTTCAATATATTGTCGTGTTCAACATGAATATTCTTGTACACAAATACACGAAGGTCGAGCAGCAGCAACCTTGCTAAATTCCTAGCCATTCTTAAATGAGGGATTGACTTAAATCTATCCTCAGCAAAATCCCTTAATGCTCTCGATGCACTGACCAACAATTCGTCCATCACGTGTGCTTCCAGTTCTGGACCTTTTAATCTCTGAAAATTTTTTCCCTCTTGAAATAAATATTCCAATAAAGGCCACATATTATCAGGATCCATTTCATCATCCATAGTTACTTACTTAATGAGATCACTATATATGTATTAATGATCTTTCTACTCCTGACAGCTAAATCATCATACAATAAACTGCAACCATTGCGAATTACTGTCAAATCAATTTCTGTATAAAGAACCTTTATATGGTCATATCCATATCATGGAAGACAACATATGTTAATAGCCATAAATTACTTATGCATTAAATTCTACTTATATGTCACTATAGACATAAACAACAACAACAACAGAATACAAAATGCCTAGAATTCAGAAGGCCTGACGACATATGTGAAACGACACACTTTACAGAACAAAAATCACTCATCTGTTAATATTCCATTGCCCTCCGTCAAGACTTTAAATATCACATAATTCTGACGCTAAAACAGTCTACTGCCGAAAGGTACTGGAACTAGACTCTTCCCTTCAGGTCCTCGCTTCAGTAAGGTATGTGCTCGAGTACTGCATAGGAGCACATGATGATCGTAACAGGAACACAGGCAAACCCTCTTTTGCCTTGAGGTATACTTGCAAAATGACTGGTACAACTGCACATATCCTCGATCTTGAACACGCTATTCTTCCGACGTTGGATCACCTCATAAACTGCTGATAATTTCGCTGCACATCTGACAGAAATGTAGACCACAGAGGTTGTTGTTTTCCACAGCCATGACACAGGACGTCAACCGACAGTGCTATAAAGCTGATTGTTACCACGAATAAGGCGTTTCCCAAATGCGTTACACAGGTATCCTACAAACTAGGTCACGGTTTGAAGCACATGAGATTCAGGTCACGTATGAAGTGCTCTCAAAACGACTGTTGCGGGTGTCAGAACCCGAAAACAAATCTATCAAATGATCCAGATATGTGGACTGTATCGATAACAATATTATCCTTCAGTCTGTTAAATAATCTCTCAAGTTAGTTTCTGGTTAATTCCGGGCAAAGCGATACTGAGTACTGAGTATTGATACTGAGTAATGTGATATTGTCCAACTGTTGTTGTACGAGCCATGTACAACAGAACAAGCCACGCCCACAAAGGGCTAATTATAATAAAGTTAAGTTCACCCAAACTCTTGTCACGCGAATTGTCAAATGAGTTCGTTCCAAATTGTACTGGAAACCACCACTGATAAAGTTAACCCCGGGGTTTTCTTGATTGAAAATTTGCTGCGACAACTGTTGCTTTTGTGTTAGCTGTGAAGACTGTAATTATTGTTATTTTTGTAATATTTCTTTGTTCTTTAGTTTTGTTTTGATTTGTTTGTAATTTGTTGGTCTAACCTTTTCTATCTTTCAGTTCTATTCATAATTTATATTCATATATTGTGACGTCATTTGTGTTGTTATTCTTTGCAGATTCAGTGATTATTTTCATTGATTTCCCTATTTGATTTATTTTGATTTCTGCAAACGTTCTTGTATTGTCAGTCCTATTTGTACTTTATGTATTCTGTTGGTTGACATATGTTTTATATAGGTATATTTCATAAGACACAATTGCCTGTACACTGCACTTGGATTATGGTATAAACCAGTACCTGATTATTATTACTATTATACAAGACCTTATTAAAGGCTTGTGACCCACAGATATTGGGATAGTATACTGATTAATCAAGTCATTGAGAACTTGTGGTATTATTATTGATTCAGGTGATTAGTATTATTGTTAGACATCATGTCTACTTTAGATTACTTCATTACACAAGGGAAAGCCCTTGATAAGACTGGTCAACAATTAGAACAATGGGCAGTTGCTCAATATGACAAAGCATTAGCAGCAGAAGAGAAAAGATTAGCTGCAGAAGAAAGAAAAGCTATGGCGGAAGAGAAAAGATTAGAAAGAGAAGCTGAGGCTGCTGCTGAACAAAAGAAATTTCGCTAAAACCAATATAGGCTTTAGAGGGTTTCGCTGTCAGGTTGTGCTCACGCAAAGTAGACAGCAATTCATCTAACCCTGAATAGTGATCTTCCCAAGTATCGCTGAAAAGACAGATGTCGTCTAGATATGCAATGACATCTGACCGATAAGATAGGATTCGGCGCATCATGCGTACGAACGTAGCTGGTGCGTTCATAAGACCGAAAGGCATAAAATTCCATTGGAACAAACCTCTAGGTGTTGAAAAAGCCGTGAGAGGTTTGGCGCGTTCAGATAAAGGAACTTGCCAATATAGTTTAAACAAATCAAGTTTAGTGAAAAAATAAGATTTGGAGAGTCGAGTAAGTAGCTCTTCCAGTAAAGGCATAGGTTCGGCATCGAACTTAGTTACTTGATTCAATTTTCGATAGTCAACGCAAAGACGTATGTTATTGTCTTTTTACGCACAATAACCATCGGCGAAGAATATGCAGAGGTGGATGGTTCGATTATTTTCAAATCTATCATCTCATCCAACTCTTTCTCGACCTGTGCTTGAAAATGTATAGGTATAGGATAAGGTCTAACCCTAATAGGAGTATGGTCAGTTAGAACAATGTCATGTTGAATGACATTCGTTTGTCCAGGGATGTCAGTGAGTACATCCTGAAATGTTTGCAACATAGTTGAAACTTGTCGCTGTTCTCCTAGAGACAAATCAGGAGAGACAGTAACGTTCTTCCATGATTCACTGGAATGAAGTGGGATCATTGGAAGAGGAAGATTTACATCTGAAAAACTTGTTTCCTCATCCTGTATCACGGACAGTGATGAGTAATGACCATGTTGCACTGGAGAATTGTCCGTTGCTTGGAAAATGGGTTGCAAATAATCCGGACGTTCATGGAATTCAGTAAGCATATTGATGTGGAAGGTTTTATGCTTCCCATCAATATCGACAATATAGTCGACATCGGAAATTTTCGATATTATATCGTACGGACCTTTCCAAGAAATAAGTAATCTGTTTTCCCTACAAGGTAGTAATACAAATGCTTTGTCACCAGGACAAAGTTGTCGTAAGCATCTCTTCTTATTGGCAAATTGCCTTGCCTTCTGTTTCGCAAATTCAGAAGAAGAAGTTGCTAATTTGCATGCTTCGATAATTTTTTGTCTCAACGCGATGACATATTCGTAGGATGACTTTGTGTCATCGTCAATATTGTCAGATGTTATGAGATCGTGAAGCAACGACATAGGGCCACGCGGACGCGCGCCAAAGACGAGTTCAAAGGGAGAAAATCCCGTATGTTCATTGGGTACCTCTCTGTAAGCGAAGAGGGCCGCAGGTAAAACTCTGTCCCAGTCTTGAGGATGATCCTCAGTTATCTTCCCCAGTAAGTTTTTAAGTGTTCTATTAAGGCGTTCGACCATACCATTAGACATTCGATGGTAGATACTACTTAAAGATCTATCTATCTGCAGAGTAGACATTACTTGAGACATGGTATCTGATATTAGTTGGGTGCCATGGTCTGACAATATCTCTCCGGGGAACCCCAGACGAGAAAATATAAGCCAAAGAGCATCTGCAATATCAGCAGTAGTAATGCTCTTCAGAGGAATAGCCTCTGGCCAACGTGTGCACATATCAACACACGTCAAGATAAACTGATGTCCTCTGGCAGACTTGATCTTAAATGGACCAATAATGTCTATGGCCATTTTTTGAAACGGCCGAATAGGAATGTCCGCCGCCTGAATGGGTGCAGCATGCCGTGGACCTTTGGATTTAACTTCCTGACATACTTTACAAGATCGACAATAAATACGTATGTCCTTGTTTACCAATGGCCAAAAGAAAGCCGCAAGGACTCTTGACTTAGTACGGGAAAAACCCATGTGTCCAGCACACTGAGGTCGTGAGCGTGCTGCAAAATTTTAACTCTCAAATTCTTGGGAACCAGGATTTGAGAATGACTTGACGTAATGGAGTCTTGAACCATACGTACAAGTACGCCATTCTTCTTTGTAATCCACGATTTACGACTTGTGTCTTTATTCGGATCACCTTTAGTTGCAAGAATGAAGAATTTCTTCAGAGTGGGATCATCTTCTTGCTGTTTTATAAACGAGTCACGAGAAATTACCAAGGGATTATCTTGGTTATGCACTTCATTATCTTCAGTAGATGAAGTTTGAGGCATATTAAGAGCCTGAGCTCTAGTGACTACAGCGTTAGCAATCTGCATGTTTTGCCTTTCCCACGTGGAAATTTGTTGCGGAGTGCATTCCTTGACTCCATGAATGCGACCGATGATGAGGTCAGCGATCGGATTCGGAAGAAGACATGCGTGTACATCTCCTGTAAAGAAAGGAGTAGCAATCCTAATGATAGCAGTAGAGTATTTCTCTAATGTGCCGCCAAATGTTACACATTTGACTACTTGTCCAGTGGCACGGGAAGGATCTACGAGTGACTGCCTAACACCAATTGTGGTGCATCCAGAATCAAATAGCACAGAGACTGGATTGTTATTCACTAAACCCTTATGTAAGACAAGAGAACCTCTTCCATCATGCGCCACTGATGCTGGAAGAGCAGGAAGAGGATGGCCACAGCTTAAAGTAGACACTGTGGTTGGCTCAAATAACGTTTTGCATTGGGGGCACTGAGATGCTCTCCCAAAATCAAAAGCGGCACATGCCATATTACTAGCATCATTATTATCTTTACTCTGTTTATAGGCTTCATGGGACTCTTGTTGTGCAGAGTTTGCCTGAAAATGTGGTTTATGTCTTTTGTTTTGAGATCTACCTCGGTTATTATCACCTCTGTAGTTATTGTTACCTCTATTGTAACCCCTATTTGGGTTTGAGTCATAGTTCCCTTGGTTTCCATTATCATATTCATTATAATGAGTATCTCTGTAATTATGATCTTGTTGACTCCAAGACGGATAACCCTGATAGTTTCTATAAATACTTCCTCTACGGAAATTCCTATAATTATGACCACCCCTGTGTCGAGAGCTATCAGGTCGTCTCCAGTTCTTTGAAGAAGAACCCTGAAATGATTGGTTACCTTGGTTTTGATAACTATTATGGTTACCTTTTTTATCAAATCTGTTTTGAGGTCCCTGAAATATCTGTACAGAGGACCATAATACTAGTAAGATACTTAACATCTCAATCCCTAAGACTAAAAAACAGGTGAGAAGTCTGTTAGGTCTTATTCAATTTTATGGCAGATTCATTCAGAATCTATCCTCTATCATGGCACCTCTCTCAACACTTCTAAAGAAAGGTTCGCCTAATGTGGTCCACTGGTCTCAGGAATGCCAATGCTCTCTGGATAAGATTAAAACATTGTTTTCAACACCACCTATTTTAGTGCTACCTACTAAAGATAAGACATTCGTTCTTCGTAGTGACGCTTCATCCACTGGGATTGGAGCGGCACTAATGCAAGAGTACTCTGGAACTCTGCATCCTGTAATGTATATTTCCAGAAAACTTAATGCGGCAGAAAGGAATTATTCGGTTTTAGACCGTGAGCTATTAGCTATGGTTTGGTCGATCCTCAAACTACAGAGATTCCTTCTAGGCGCACATTTCATAGTAGAAACCGACCAAAAAGCTCTTACTGCTATACAGAGTAAGAATTTGAAGAGCTCGAGGTCTACTCGATATGCAATTGCTCTTCAACCTTTTCATTTCTCTGTGCGAGCTATTCGTGGATCAGATAATGTGATGGCAGACATTCTGTCAAGATGCCCACATGATTCCACATAACTATTAGGGCTTAGACTTCTTGATATGTCTAGTTCTATAGTAGTTCCTTTTCTATATCATGATAGATACACATTTGTAATTTAATAATATAATGATTGTATCACTACATAGCGGTTCATTGATGTTTATTCACCGCTGTGCTTTGATGATTTTTTCTTCATAAATCATAAATTTAAGATATCTAATACGAAATGATGATATGAATTTTTTAGGCATTGTGTAATTGCCAGAATTGTATTATACTTTGATGACACCTTCCTGGAAAAATATACTTGTAGAGAAATAATTTCTCTCAGTTTATGAGACACATTCTCACCAGTCGCTCCATAAGTCGACTTAGCCTCATATTAGGCGTTATAGGTATTCCTGATATTTTCATCTGCGCATTATTCATGCGTTGTGAGCCTATTGTACGTTGCTCCTAGATGTATTTCAAAAAAAAAAAAAATGTTCCATTTTTTTTTTCCCGGGAGGTGTGGTAAGACTGTTACGTGCAGTCTTTGATATCTTACAATATTATACATTGGTATTCTTGTTATCTTCGCAAATATTTTGAAAGCAAAATAGTGCTTAAGGGAAAGTCATTATTGAGTTACTTCCCTTGAAAGTTGTGTCGGCTCTTTCGATCAAACTCCGCGGATAAATCCATTTTACTGCGATTTATTCGTTGTTTGGGTAATAATAGATTGTTCTTGCTTCAGAATATCTATGGCCTGAATTTATGTGTATTGTTTGTCTGAGTAGGACGAGTCTGTCTTATATCTGTATATCTTTACATATCTAAGTCGAACTATATGTTCTGTTGTCTCTAGAGAGGTCGAAGGCTATTCGGCGGATGTGTCGCTAGAGTGTGGTGTGATTTGGCTTCGTCCTGATAGGGACTGTGTTTCCATGTCGGCCTGTCGCCGGGGGAAAAGTGATCTCAGTATTTGTGGGGAAGGTGATAGTCGTCTAAACCTATCGTGTATGCTTTACCCCAGTGTTTATTGGTATTGCCAAGGAATGGCAGTTTCATATTTCCTATACCAAGGTAATCAAAGATACTCTTATGAACTCTCGATCGAAGCCACCATTTTCGATAGTTACGATTTGAATGTCTAAGAGAATATATTTGACTCGATGAAAACGACTTCGATTCCTAGCAGCATTATATCCTGTAGATTGCAGTCAATTGTTCATGATCAAATCTACAGAGCAATGAAATGTTTTATGAATGACTAACTTTAGGACAGATTCATTATCTGTATCCAAACGTGAGTGACAGCTCACGAGTGAAGCCATCTTGGAACCAAAACATGTAGTGACTTTCAAGAAGAGAAAAGGGATGCCCGTATTATCGCTTGATCAGTCCAGAGATCACTGCTACACATGAGAACCCATTGCTAGCGGTTCAATATTATTATATGGAAAAATATGTGCTGAACATTATGTTGAAGAATCGTCGCTAGACGAGATTAGGTTTAGAAGCCATCTGAAATATTGTTTATAAGCTGACGTGCTCAGTCAGTGAAGTCAGATGATATATGTATGGGCGATACTGAGTGCTTGGCTACTGACAGTCCATTATACACTTATTCTACATGAGTGCCCATGTAACATTGCAAGACCATTTATCCACTGTAATATGATGTATTATGGCAACCTGTGATTTGTCACTATCTGTGCTGTCGAGTGTGTACGTCCAATTAAAGTTTAGAAAAGGTACACAGTCGTTGGTGTCGATGACTTCCAGCCATACATGAGTGTGAGAAAAGAACATTTTTTTGTCAACACCACGAACCTTTATCATCATTCGCACATTATACACTCAATCCATGTCTACACACCACTGCGTAGGTCAAGTTGACATTCCATACACTACAGTGGAGCAAACAACACCATAGAGATCTTATCAACTGATGATGATGATGATGTCTGCTTCCATCCACTGATATCTATCTTTTGGTGGATATCATTAACGGGAATAAAAATCCAACGTTATCAACTTTATCAACTGGTGGCCAGTGTGGGGATGCCATACTGGCCACCACTGATAAAGTTAAACTGGGTGGTTATATATCAAAGTGGAGTGATTGTGATTGTGTGCTGGCAAAGTCGTTCACACAACAGGTGAGCACACGGAAGTCATCGAGTATGGAACGACTGGTGATATTTAATTATTGTTTATTAAGTCACAGCACGATCACATCAATATACAGTTTGAATTACAACACGAACACGTATTCATTAATATAAAGTTTACAGTGAAAAATACACGCTATCCCCAGCGCTCAACAGACTGCACTCCTGGCAGTTAATAATATCTTGGCCTATAATACCATAAAGTTCACAGTGAAAAATACACGCTATCCCCAGCGCTCAACAGACTGCACTCCTGGCAGTTAATAATATCTTGGCCAATAATACCATAAAGTTCACAGTGAAAAATACACGCTATCCCCAGCGCTCAACAGACTGCACTCCTGGCAGTTAATAATATCTTGGCCTATAATACCAGCTTCATAAATACTTAATATGGCCTGTCCCAATCCTGGACTCATAATAGCTTTCACCACAGCTTCATAAATACTTAATATGGCCTCATAAATACATAATATGGCCTGTCCCAATCCTGGACTCATAATAGCTTTCACCACAGCTTCATAAATACTTAATATGGCCTGCCCCAATCCTGGACTCATAATAGCTTCATCACAGCTTCATAAATACTTAATATGGCCTGTCCCAATCCTGGACTCATAATAGCTTTCACCACAGCTTCATAAATACATAATATGGCCTGTCCCAATCCTGGACTCATAATAGCCTCATCACAGCTTCACAAATACATAATATGGCCTGTCCCAATCCTGGACTCATAATAGCTTCATCACAGCTTCACAAATACATAATATGGCCTGTCCACACAGCAAAAACATTAAGTCGACATTATTCAAAGCACTACGTAGGCATACATCCTCGAAAAACACACACAGACAGCGTTGACCACTCCCCGGTCCAACGCTCCGAATCCCTACTCTCCTCTCCGGGATCACACACTCTAGTCCCGCCAAAAAACCCAATAACGAGACTCCGCTGTTTTTGAACACAGCTCAAAAACAGTACAGAATAAATACATCTCAGCATTTGAGATAAAAGCGTTCGTACGCTTTCCTGTACTCTGTCACTCAAAATAAAAAGGATATGTTTTTATTATAACGTTAAACAAACCTCAGCTTAATCAGGTATACAAGTATTGTAACTCATAATCTACTTTGATCAAAAACAGATTCCGAATTACTGCCCCTCTCATAGGATCACTCGTTACAGTGCTATAGTCCATCCCAGCTTCTGTCAGTACTCCTACTTGTGTCCCGGGAGCTAAAAACAAGTCCTCATCTCCCAAATTTATGGCCTGAATATCAAAAGACCTATTTCTAAGAACAGTCAATGTATGACTCATAATAAGCCCTCTGTGTTCTAAGTCTCTGTTAGGCTCAAAGAGAAAAGCTCTTTCTGACTGGCCTCCTTTCTTGCATTTGACTGTTATGGCCCTGATCGATCGAGCAGGTATGTGGGTTCGCTTTCTCCCAGCTACCCATACTTTTATAGAGTCTGATTTCTGCGTCATCCTCTGATCTCTTGGAGGGTCCCATCTTAGTATTTTCTGTATGTTTGGGATTTCTACAAGGACATTAGTACCTATGATCCCTGGTGTTTTTCTCTGGTTTCTAGACCCTTGTACCTATTTGACAACATAAACTCCACAGTTTTTCACTATTGTGCACCCAACTTGTATGTCCACAACTAAGTGACCAATATATGCGATGGTGGCACCATTGGCTGCTGTCAGGCGCACCCATCTACCCTCATCCAAGGGGAGCTCTCCAAACATCTCCCTGAAACATTGCTCTGTGATGGTAGACACCTGTGAACCTGTGTCAAACACATAATTTATCTCTTTTCCTTCCATCAGTACTACTCCTTCAAGCCGCCCTCCTACCATCTTGATCCGGTTTTCTTGGTGCTCTCCCTTCACGTTTCTTTCTTTAAACTCCTGAGGATTTGGTCCGCTACTGGTCGACTTTTCCTGTGATGGTTGACTCTCTAACCTCCCTTCTGAGTGGCGGTCTTTCTGCCTGCGCTCCACTTTGTGTGATGCCTTAGCCGCAGAGTTACTGAGCGGACAGTTCGCTACTAAATGCTTTGTTGACTTGCATTAGAAACATCTCCTAGGTAGAGGACCACATGGACACATGGCAGCAATATGATCCCCAAAATCAGCACAGTTATAGCACCTGATTCTCCGGAGGCCATTCCATAAATTAGGTTTCTTCCTGCTTCTGTAACTGCGGCTGTTCCCATAGTGTCTAGAGAAGGTTCTCCTGTTAATTACTCCCACCTGCCGCTCCAACATCTCAGAGTCCCTATCATTTGGAGAAACAGGCCCTTTCCTTCTACTTGCATTCTTCCTCATGCCAACCTGTAATTGCCTGCCACCTCTACCGGCACTCTTTCTATTTGAGTCACAAAGCTCCCCTTCCATAGCCTGACTCCCAGCCACAGAGGGGTCTAGTTTAGTGCCTGTTGTGGGCATTCCCTCTGTACATGCCCTAAATTTTTGCACCGAAAGCATCGGATGGTCCTCGCCGGCCTTCTCTGTCGGTCTTGCATTTCAGCCATCTGGCGCTTCAGCTGTGCGACCTCTGCTCTGAGTTGCTCCACTTCGGCGTTTCCTTCATGTGACCCGGGTGCCATTTCTTCGTCGGATGCTGTGACTGTGGCTATCCCAGCTCTTGCTGTTTGACCACTCCCAGTCCATCTCAGAGCATCATCTCTTATGGACACAAATGATACTGCAGGCTCGTGCCGTACCCTGTTCTCCATCATTCTCCGCGTCAAGTCGTCCCTTAGACTGGCAAAAAACTGGTCCCTTAGCACTGTTTCGTCAAGCTTGACACCATTGGCTTTCTCCTGCGCCCCTGCTGCCTGCTCAAATATCTCATGCAGCCTATGGGCAAACTCACGCACTGATTCCCGTGGCCCTTGGTACGCTGAATAAAATAGCGCCATTAGTTCTTGGGTGCTCCTCGATTCTCCATACACCCTGAGTATGGCCTGAAGCATTGCCTCCGGGTCATTGTCTCTTACTTGTATCCGCAGCTCCCTGTGGACCACTGGGGTCACACTGTCGAGGATCACATCGGTTTGGTCCTCCTTACACATTTAGCCGGACCTCCACGCAGCTCTAACCTCCCTTGCATAGTCCTCCGCGTTTGGCCCTGTGCGTTCTCCAAAAGTTCTCACTTTCTTGTGGGTTGACACCAACATGTAACGTCCGTGTTCTGCCCGGGGCAGTGGACCTGCTACTGATCCCTCAGTTTGCACCACCGATGCACCGACCACTTGTGTTGGATCTGCATCCTCATGCTCCCCTTTGCTCGTAGCACGTGTGCTCCTTGCGGCCATCTGGATGCAATACCGCACCGCTGAGTGTTTACAATATTTGTTCGTTTGCTGTTTGCTCAGTGTCACTGTCTGCCTAATCCTGTCGACGACGCCAATTGTGAAAGGGTGGGGCGAGATGATGATGCTGATGATGTTGTGATGTGTGATCACTCTCTTTTCACACTCGCACCGACCCGAACAACAATCAAACTCTTGATTCTGAGGCAGGGGCTGTATTTATTTTTACAACCCATTCAGTGACTAAGAGCACACTGAAGCAAACATTAAACAAATAACAAAGCGAACAAAACCGAACAAACAAAACACCCAGCTAGTGCTCAGTTGCTAATGAGTCATGTCTTCGTTCCTCTTCTACCGACACAAGGCTAGCCTAACTTCTTTTCTTCTTGGCGACTCTTGCAAAATAGGCCTGTTAGCCGCTCGCTATTTCTTTATATAAACCGCTAAGCCTAAACACTCAACGGATTAATTTAGCCACTTAAATAACACTCGCAATATATGCTTTATCAGGCCCGAAAACACAGATATGGCCCACAACTTTCAAATATATCACATGACTACCAAATATAGCACACGACTTTGCACCAAAATTAATTATTAGGCTTTATTATGGCCTTAGTAATATATCTTCTACTTTGTCAGACTTTCCACATCCCAGCAACGCTTGCTCGCGCCGTCACATGGGCTGACAGTCACGTGGGCTGACCGAAAATATATGGGGGATAAATGTGCCACTCACAATGATGGGGGAAGCTGGGGTGTCTTCCCGTGAAGGGGGAAGCCGGGTGTCTTTCCGGCCCCATCACACTACATTTCAATGAAGAGTTTAATAGTACAGATAGAATATGTTCACATTTACATTTCCACTGACTGGAAAGTGTTCACGATATAAATTGAATATATTTTCATTTATGTTTACGCTGATTTGAAAAGTTTGAAACTTTTATTAATTTTAAAAGTAAATGTGTTAACATCGATATTTACACTGGTTTGAAACTGTAAGTATTATACTTAGAATGTACATAATTTCTTCCACCTTTCCCTCCCTGCTCCATATGGAACTTGGGATTACCTTTTGCTTTTAGTTTTCTTTAAGAAACTAGAAGTAAAGCAAACACCAGCCCGTGCAGTTGTTATTCATGAAATCCTCATTCTTTGCGCTGATGTTGCCAGCCTCAAACGACGGGGGCATCCACTAGCAATTTTCACATATTAATATTCACATGGTAATATATACATTTTTGGCCGAATACCATCTCCAACCAAGATCTGCTTGCTCGGAGCAAGCAAGAGGACATGCACACCATCATAGCTGGCAGACGCTGGAGCTGGGTTGGCCATGTCCTAAGAAGAGATCCCGATGCCATCACAAGAAAAGCTATGCTTTGGAACCCTGAAGGAAAACGGAAGAGAGGCAGACCAAAAACAACCTGGCGGAGGACTGTGGAGGCTGAAATGCAAAGAATGAATTAGAGTTGGGGCACTGTACGAAGGATGGCAACCGACCGAGCAAAGTGGAATAAATTTGTTGTTGCCCTACAAGACGCCACTAGACGTGATGGCCACTGACTGCTTTGACGGTCGATGGCTAAGGATCAAAGAAGAAGAAGAAGAATATATACATATTAGTTCACATGTTAGTAATGAAAATATGGAATGTAAAATGACAACTTACGCCAATCCTGGCTCACAGACTTTTTGCTCAGATGAATAAAAGCGAATTCAATCGGCCTCTTCTAACGTGCGTCTGGGGTGTCGTTAACTATAACTGTAATTTCCTCTCTGACTTCGTGTTCAGCTTAATCGGATATTCTGGATTTCCTTGTTTCAAATGGTAGAGCTTTGTTAGTCTGTTTTTTAAGTCCTTTAAGATTCTCCGATAAAAAGTGTCCGGTCTGATAAAATGGATTTTTGAATTCTGGGCTTCACTCTGGAACGGACTGGTTGTCTTGGCAAGCGATCTTAACAGTGTCTTTGACTGACTGAAGCGTCAGGTTATATCCCCTTCGCCTCCGACGCAGTGTTTGGTATGGAGTTAAGTATAAGCTCCAAGCTTCAAACAAATTGTGGAGTGCGGCGATTTCAAATATTTACGACATGGGATAATTTCTGAACGTAATGCAGAGATCATCTTTCCAATGAATCGTGAATTTCAAATATTCTCGTCAATGATTACATATAACATATAACATCTCCCAGGAAATATTATAACATTTCCGCTCAGGTGTGTCTGTCATCTAACCAGGTCGATAATTGACCGGCGTTCCCTGTGCAAACACAAACTCCCGTTTGAGCATCTGTGCGGTGTCTTATCACGACAATAATTAGTCGGTCACACGAGCCATATCAGCGATACTCTATCCGCATGGATAGACAAGTAAACAAACAGACATCAGGTCTATCGCTGAGAGGAGTGTAACAATATTTAAACATGAGAAAATATCTGCTACACATAGCAGAGAAAGACAGAAAGTGAGGCAATTGAATTAGTACAAAAATGCAACTGATACTGCCGTAATGAAACAGAGATTGAGAGTGGTCACCCCATTGTGTCCACCTCTAACAAAATCACTATTTCAATCAATGTGCATACCAATTTCACTCTTGTGCTCTTCGCTTGATCTGTCAGTCAATTGTTGAATTACGTTTCTATCCTGTTCAGCAGTTATACGAGATGTACAAGCATGTTTTGTGGTCCTATCACTAGTTGTCACGGTAACAAATTTTACACAATTTGGTCACTAACCCGAAATGTTGACAAATATGAACATAATATAATTTTCCAGTGTTCTACAACAACCATGCTTTGAGAATTTGTTTGTTGTGGCAACTTAAAATCTCGAACCAGGTCAGAAAGAGTTTCAGTACATTTTTCATTCATTTTATTACTAAACATAGATCAACGCTCTGAGCGGCTTGCGGTCCAAATGATGTTATTTCATAAGCTGGTCCTACCGGCTCGTGGTAGTTAATGTGTTAATGTTGTGCCTACCTGAAGTTTCAAGACGTGTAGACATGATGAGATAAGTCCAGCAATCTGGGAGGACGAAGCTGCATTTCACAAGTGGAGATGCTACTTACGTTGTCGCCTCAGATTGTGTCAAACGAGGCTCCTACAACAAGCATAAAAGAAAAGTAGCCGCCATAACGAACACCAGGCACAACGTAGTTGAGTATTATCACTTCGTGAGCGCATTATCCTCATAGTTATGATTGGAGGAGGCTTCTACTACTACCACACTTAATGTAAATAATAGCATTTGTTTAAAATACATGCACGTCGTCGAGGTGTAAACTGATAGACGTGTCCTTGCGAATCACTGGAGAAAAGATACCGTTACAATTAGCACTAGTTTGAGTACGAGTAATTATTAGAGCAGTCAAAGTACAACAAACTTTCTATGTCCCATACAGGTAAGACACGACACAATTCCGCCACAACATCCTGCAATGTAATAAACACAAGTTAAAGAAAACAACCAAACGGATGTTCTGCCATTCAAGCTAATCGTCCATCAATAGAAGGTATCCTAAACAATAAATCCTAAAATACATTCTAGAAGGAAATATCACTCTGGACCTTGAAGTCTGAAAAAAAAAAAAATAAACTACAACGAAAAACGCAAATCAGAAAATCCAAATAAATACACATATAAAATCACAGAATAACTGAAATATAATTCAAAATAACGGAATCCCAACACATAAACTAAATAAATTTTTTTAAACCATTAAAGACATTAATGTATTCCAATAAAAAAGGCAGGTAATCAGCAAATCACTTTCTATTGTCACGAAATGACAGTGTTCTTCATTTTATCGTGTTCTACCTGTCTTTTTCTCTGTAGTGTGCCTTCCATCAATTTCTTCCTTCCTCGTATTTTCCCTCATATTATAACGCATGACGCATATTTCGCCTTGTTATTTTCGCATGATCTATTCTGGGTAGAGATAACGTTAATAACCCAGCAAGGAGCAGACAGACGAATCTGTCTTACTTGAGTAAGACAATCATAGGCGTTAACGTACTCGTTCACACCAAGCTTGGCACCCATACTTCCCATATAGTAATCGGAAGATAAACTGCGAATGTACTTTGGTGTGGAAGAAATATAACATTACTGCGGGTGGGCTCCTGTTTGTTTTCATTAAAGATTGCAAATTAAGCTGATGGTTGTTATGAGTAACAGACATATAATTTGCGAAAGTGTTAATACCTTAAATGGGAGGATTGTAAAAAGTCTCTTATATTGTAGCACGAGTTTAGACTCCGGCATCGTGTTCCATTGATTCAAGATGAGACACTTTCAGACAAGTAGGGTTTCAATAAAGAGGATTGGACTAAGTATTTAGGATCTTCTTAAATTAACCAGAAAGACAACTCGGTTTTATAATACTGTAAACCACAAAGTCCTCGGAACTAATATACGGGTTAATAGTGGGATTTGAAGTGTTACAGGGTTATGTGTGGTTGCTTATATCGACATGGCTACCTCACACCAAAGGCCTATACACTAATAAAATTTCAGCAGCAGATTTAGCAATTTAAGCAAAACAAAGCCCTACATAAAACAACATTTATCTCTACCGAACACCCAGACAGTGTTCGTGGACGTTCTGAAAAAAAAAAACAATATATGAAAGCAATGTCTAAGTGAAACATAAATAGCATAAATAATAACAATTACCGTTCAGAAAACATACGCTCACCACAGTCAGCCGTGATCAATCTGCCACAGATACCCAGTCATACCACGTGCTCTCATGGTTACCCCATCTTGCAAAAACAGCATGCAACCAGGGCCTCTGAGAGGGGGGGGGGAGCAGGGACATTTGGTCCGGGCCTCACATTCTCGGGGGGCCTCAAATTTGCACTTTTGACGTTAACTCCTAATTTTGTTATAGTTACAGACAAAGAAATACTCCGACAGGTTTGAAAGAAGACGACGTTAATCGTACAAAGTTACACAGCCTCAGTAAAGTGTAAAACAACATACAGCATAACTTAACCTCCATTTATCATCAGCCCTCGTCAATTATGTGTAAGAAACACAGACAACAATATTATTTTTTTCAGTTTGTAAGTAGGTTTGAAAAATAATGTTGGCTGTTGTAAATATAAACGCAAGCACCGGAATGCAGGACTCAATAACTTGAAAGGCCATTCTGTTGTGGATTGTTGATAAAAAAGGCCTCAACACTCCGCACACACACTGGTCTGACTTCAAACGTCTATATAAACCGAACGAAAACCACATAAAAACAATCCGAATTTCAACGAATCGAAAAGAGAAACTCTTTAGTTGTTTACTGTTTTCGCCGGATATCTCTCTTGATATGAGATTTCCGTTGCTCATCATCAGGTGCCATCTCCACAACGAAGGTTGGCTGTAATGGATCTCCAACGTCTTCTGTCTCTTGTCTTGGTGGTGCACTCTGATAGACTCTTTCCTGTCCATCTCTTGATGTTATCTTCCCACTTATAGCGCTGTCTTCCCCTAGCACGTTTGCCTTCACCTCCTCTCCCTTCTGTTATGGTCTTCTGCAAGGTGTTATGCCTTTTTATGTGGCCAAAGTGTTTTTAGCTGCCGAACTTTGCTCTCCCTCATTAGTTCTCTTTTCATACCTAGATTTTCTAGGACCTCCTTATTTGTTTTCTTCTCTTTCCATGAGATACGCCCCATTCTTCTATATATCCACATTTCAAGAGCCTCAATTCTTTCTTCCAAATGCTTATACATCGTCCCATGTTTCGCGGCCCCATATAGAAATGCAGCAATATATACTGTTCAAAAAAAATAAACGCAACATTTTATGCAGTGGTCCCCAATGGACACCAAATTTTAACTTGTACCAAAATTTTATTTTACGGAATTAATGTTTCAATCTTGGCATACAACTGTCGGAGATTGGCTGGAGCCACGTCTCGCTGGCGGAGCCGTCTGTCGAGTTCATCCCATAAGTGTTCTATGGGGTTCATGTCTGATGACATGGCTGGCCACGGAATGGTCTGGACGTTGTTGTCAGCGAGAAACTGGGTGGTTAGTTGTGCCACATGAGGTCGAGCGTTATCCTGCTGAAAAATCGACCCTCGTGCAGCCAGAAGTGGAAGGACGTGAGGACGAAGAATTTCAGCGACGTATCGTTGGGCATCGAGGCGTCCTTCAATTTGCACCAGGTCACTTCTTCCCATGAAGTTGATCACCCCCCACATCAGTACACCTCCACCACCATGTGGAGGAGCCTCATCAACGCTGTTCTGGGCGTAGCACTCGTGGACTCTGCGGTAAACTCTTCTCCGTCTTTCGTGTCGATGGAGCACAAAAAATTATTCATCACTAAACCAAATCCGTCTCCAGTCATTCCCAACGGTTCATTGACGATGCTGGTTCGCCCATTGCAGTCGGTTCTGGCGATGCCGGTCCGTAAGAACAGGACCTCTGTAGGGTCTTCTAGCCCAAAGACCAGAGTCGTGCAGCCGGTTCCTGACCGTTTGATCTGAAATTCGACGAGCTGATGACATTGACTGGATTGTGGAGGACGCAGTTGCAAGTCGATTCTTGAAGTGACGCAGCCGTATGAAGCGGTCTTCGGCAGGAGTTGTGACTCTGGGTCTTCCACTGCGCGGCCGGTCTGCCACTGAGCCAGTTTCTTGAAATCGCCTCCAAAGGCGACTAATGGTGCTTCTAACCACATTAAATTGTCTGGCCACTACACTTTGTGACTGTCCAGTCTGTAAACGTCCAATGATGATGAGTCGTTGTTCTGTAGTGAGATGAGCCATACGTGCGCATTGAATTTTCAACTGAATTTATTCGAGGAGCGTCAATCTTTTATAGGCATTTAATAATATGGTCAGAGAGTTTAGTGTTCAGTAAGTTTAACGGGATTCTCATGAACCTGTAACGAGTTATTGTCAAAAATGTTGTTTTTACCTTGACCTCTTTCATGACCTCACGAATCATGAGGTGAGTACAATTCAGGTAACCACGAGAAAATAATGACCAGGTGGATACAGTCAATAGGTTGACTGATGTCCAATCAGCGAATATCTTTTATAAAAGTAACACCAAAAAAGTTGCGTTTCTTTTTTTGAACAGTATATATAACAGTTTATGATTCTCAGTTTTAATTTGTGAGATAACTGTTTTGATGTCAGGATATGTTTCATGCTGTTGAATGTAGCCTTGGCCATTCCCATTCTATTCTTGATTTCTGTTTCACATCTGCCATCTTCTGTTATTATATGACCAAGATATACGTAGCTCTTTACTTGTTCCAGGGTTTTCCCATTTACGCTTCTCTTTAATGTGGGTTTATCGTCTGTTTTGCTAATTATCATAGATTTTGTTTTCTCAATATTAATGTCAAGTCCATATTTATGACATACTGTTCACTTGCTTCACTAGTTCTTGTAATTCCTGTTCGCTTTCAGCTAACAACACGGTAGTATCTGCATATCTAAGGTTGTTTATTGACCTTCCACTGATGTGTAGTCCTGGTATTCCTGTATCTGTTTGAAAATTTCTTTGGTGTATATATAAATAGGCAGGGGGACAGCACACAACCTTGTCTGACACCTATTTTTATGTCTTTTTATGGTGAATAATTCCTACCAGATCTTACTGTGGCAGTTTGCTCACAATAAAGGTTACTGAGTATTCTTATATCTTTTTTCCATCAATACCTATGTCTTCGAGGCATTCAATTATTTTCTCATGATGGACTCAGTCAAAAAGCCTTCTTATAGTCAATGAAGCACATGTACATACTGTTTTGGACCTCTGTATATTTTTCTGCTAATATTCTTAGGCAAAATATTGCCTCTCTTGTTCCACTGTTCCGTCTAAAACCAAACTGTTCTTCTTGGATTTCGCTGTCTACCTTCCTTTTTATTCTTTCCTCTATGATTTTGAGCAGTATCTTAATTGCATGACTCATCAGACTGATTGTTCTGAAGTCTGAACATTCTGTTGCATTAGGTTTTTTGGGCAATGTTATAAAAACTGATGTCTTCATGTCGTGTGGTATATATCCTGTATTGTATATATCGCTGCATAGATCAGTGATTGTATCTATACCAAAACTCTCCAGGGCTTCTATCATTTCAATTTTATGTTATCCGTGCCTGCTGATTTTCCTTTTTGTATCATATGTATGGCATTCTCTACTTCTGATCTGAGAATGTTTGGGCCTTTATTAGAATCTTGTGATGGTTTTTTACCTCTGTTGTCCTCGAATAGTTCTTTTACGTATTCTGCCCATCTGTTTGATATGTCTTTCTCGTCATGTAATATTACACCATTTTTGTTCTTGATACAGCTTCCTCCTTGTGCAAACCGTGACCTATTTGATAATTTCTTTATTTCTTCATGCATATCTATTGTCATGTGCTTTGCCTCCAAGTCTTCTATTTCCTTGCATTTTGTTTCTATCCACCGTTCTTTTGCTTGTCTACACATAGCACGTATGTAATTGTCTATTGTTTTATATTCTGGAGGGTTGTTTGCTTTCTTTCTTTCTGCCATTTTACTCAAGATGTCATCTGTCATCCAAATTTGATTTTTCTTAGACTCCTTTTTAGGTAAATTTGCATTTGCTGATTGTATGCTTGTTTTCTTCTGGGTTTTCTCTTCTATACTGCTCCATGCTTTATGTCAATAACTGTTGATATTTATTTTTGACGTCGATTAGATATTTTTGTTTTATATCTGGTTGTTTCAGTGCTGATATCTCTATCTGGAGTTATTCCTGTCTTCTGTTTCCTGTTCTTTTCAGCTTTATACTTACTTTGATGACGACAGGATTGTGATCTGAATTTATATCGGCGCCAGGATGTTTCTTTGCACTTGTGACACTGTTCTTAAATCTATGTTTTATCATGATATAGTCAATTTGATTTCTAGTTACATCTCCTGGGCTTTTCCATGTGTATAATTTCCTTGGGTGGTGTTCAAAAAAGGTGTTACATATGACCAGCTGGTTTTCTTCACATAACTGGATAAGTCTGTCTCCGAACAAATGGTATAATATCGAGTGTAGGTTTAATGATGATTTTAGTGCTTTTCAACATATTTTGTTTCATGGTAATACTTAGTTTGTACTTTTCAACATATTTTATTTCATGTTTATAATTAGATACTGTGAATGTGAGTATGCTATTATTTTACCTGTACAACGTTGAATTCCTTGAATTGATGGGTAAATTGTATGTGAGAATAAATGAAATCAGTATAAAAGACGGGAGAAAGGAAGGGCAGAATTTCAGACGGGCCTGCGTGCCCAATTCTCAACCCTTTGAAAATAAAGTTCGTTCGTTCGTTCGTTCGTTCGTTCGTTCGTTCCTCTATCATTTCTTGTCTTACTAATTACTTACTTAGTCGTTCCCCTTCTACCGTAAGGTGTAGAGGTTTGGAAGAGAGAGCGCCAGACTATCCTATCGGCTGTCTACCTCCTGGCCTAATTGCATTCTAGTCCTCGGTCCTTTAAATATTGTCTAATGTTGTCCTCCCAGCGGACTCTGGGTCGTCCTGGGGGTCTGGATCCCTGGCTCTTTGTTTCCCATGCTTGTCGTGGTAGCCGATCTTCTCCCATTCTGCAGACATGGCCAAACCATCTTAGTTGGGACTGTTCTACTTGGGTCTGCAGGGGGTGGGATTTTAGGCCTTGACGTATCGTCTGGTTGCGGACCATGTCTCATCTTGTTACTTCAACCACCTTCCTCAGATACCTCATTTCTGAGATTTGGATCTGGCTTTTATGGGTTGTAGTCATTGCCCATGTCTCGCATCCAGTATGCAAAAGATAAGGTGACAGGATATCACCTTCTCTTACAACAGTGATGGTCCTGAACTCTTCTGACTTATGGTTTGCTGTCCTCACATAATTTCTGCAAGACTTGTAGAATCTCTGTATAGCATGAATCAGAGGTGCTGGAATGTTCTTCCTTGCCAAAAAACAGTCCCAAAGTTTGCTCCAGTTGACCCTGTCAAATGCCTTTTCCAGATTTATGAAACAAAGATGGATCTCACTCTTATACTCAAGGGCCTTTTCACTCAGCTGTCTGAGTGTGAAGATTAGGTCTTGAGTACTTCGGTTTGCTCGGAATCCGCACTGGACCTCATCCAATTGTGGCTCAGCTAGGCGTCGGAGTCTCTGCTCTAGGATTATAGAGTAGATTTTACCAGGGACACCGAGAAGGGATATGCCTATATGGTTTCCACATTGTCGATTGTCACCATTTTTGAAAATTGGTGTTATGATGGTAGTCTCCCAGTCCTCTGGTATGGAGTTGTTGCACCACGCTGCCTGTAGGACCCTTAAGAGTAATAGGTCGCCTGATGCTCCCATGTACTTTAACAATTTTCTGGTTTGTTTATACCCATCATGGCCTGCTGTTTTTGCCCATCTTGATTTTCTCCCTTGCTGCCCTTTCATTTCTGGTCCCTAAGGCCATAATGTCCTGCTATTTTCTTTTTCTGGTATTATCCTTTTCCTACTTTTGCTTTCCATTTCACCCATTACTAATCAACACATCTGTTGATTTGACGTGATTTAAGTGTGTGTTGTAGCTCTTCTTAGTATTCCTCTATTTCTTCCCTCGCTGTGATCTTTTAGTTGTGCCGATAAGTTAGTTAAGATGGATATGTCGAATGGCTTTGCTATCATCTTTAGTAACATCATTCTGTCGTTGTGTGTCCAGTAATCCACTTACTTTATTTTTTCTAACTCCTTCTTTTATCAACATTCCTACCCCTCTATCAGTGTTTTTCTCCTCATGAGTGGTATAAGCGTGTATTGGTCACTTTTTTTTTTGTAGGCCTGTATCCTATAGTCGTGCCTCTGCAAACTCCCTGTTTATTGAGTTTAAATGTCCTGTTTGCCTCTATTATTAAATTAAGCAAGCTTTCCGTCTCTGTTTTTAGAGTTCTGAACATTCCATGTTTTTTCCTATTTTTAGGCCATTCCTACTAGTATTAAGTGGTTCTTTCTCAGAATGCTCCCTGTCAACAGAAGTTTAGGAAACACTCGTCATTAATGTAAACTTCCATACTCTTTAGAAGGAGTTTCCTCTTCCTGTTAATTTGTACAGTAGATTCTTCCACAGGGGACATTAGAGTTCCTATTAAACATCTGTTCTTTATCTTGGTGTGATCTCATTACTTGGTGTAGGTATGTACGTGGTATGGCCCCAATTCCTCTTCCACGGTGGCTTTAACCGTTGTTCCCTTTTTCTATGTCCCGACACGCATCTAGTTTTCTCCACTCACTTTGGCTGTTCCGCTTTGAGCAAAGCCGTTGAACTTATTAGGATTTCCTCCGCCTCACTCATCAGGTCTCAGACTTTTGTGTACTAGGGATGGGACAGTCCCTTGTGTAAGATTACTCCTACTCCACCTCATGTTGATTTTAAGCAAGTCTCAGCCAAGACTGTTGCCGCGGGTTATGGCCAACCGCCGTACACAAAGTCGGTAATCATGGAGCCATACGAAATAATGAACTAGATAAACAAAGGAGAATCTAAATAGGATCCTGACTATCCTAAAATATGACATGGCTTGTTCTCTCACCGGGAGGTAACTATCCCTTTATCATTATACGACAATCCGTTGCTAGACGCTTACAAAAAGGGCCGGTGGCTTTTAGGGCGCCTTTTTGTTCGCATCAGAGCGGAATGGGTAACTGTCGCATTTTAGTCGCTATCAGAGCGGAAATGAGTAAGATAAACGTAGTGGAGAGAGGTTTAATTATAAAGAATCAAATACAAAAGTATTAGATCAGTTTTACAAATTAACGGTACACAAGGAAACATGGCACGTTGCGGGTTTGACCTTCGTCAGTCACAGTTACAAATAAACAACAAGGACAAAATATATAGACAGGTTAAAGAAATATACTAAAGTCACTACACAACACGTAATGTGTATATAATAATATATATTAAATTTAACAACACAGGTGAAGAGCAAAAGCAAAGCAAGGAAAATACAAAAACAGGAAAAAATCCGGAAATAGAAAAACTTATAATGACAATTAATTCAACAATCAACGAAAATCAAAAGCAGAAAATAGAATAAAAACTACAAGCCCCTGATTATGACACTATCGACACAAGATACGGATGAAGCCGGTAAATTTAACAATGACGAGGGAGGAATCACAAAATGGTTTTAGTACTTTATTACGACTCATATACAACAATCTTGTAAGCTAAGATATCTTTTTAACTAACTTTTTTCTTTTATTCACTACACAACCCAGCCACTGACGTTTTTGTAAACTGTTATCAAATTTTCTTTATACAGCCAATCATATCACCTTTTTCCTCCTGAATACTAACAATGTTAAGATACAGTTATGCTGATATAATTTTTAGGAATGTAATTTTTTTTTTATTACCAAGAGGGGGGGGACGTAATATGTCTGAAGAATAATAATCACCACTATTTAAAAAAAAACAGCATTTAGTTTTTTTATTATTTAAATTATTTCAAAAATGTTTATTGTAAAATTAAGAAAGCAATGCGCATTCTTTTGGGGAAAGTATGCGAAATGCAAGGTTTTTTTTTTTCTCTTTTCTTTAAAATTTAATATGCATTTATATTTCTAAAACGATAAAGAAACAAAAACAGGCTCAAATACAGGTTATTAACTACATATATTATTACATGTTTCGCTTTAATGCATCTAGTCTCACTAAGTCTTTATACATTTTTTGTCCTTTAGGCACCTAGTGCTGCATAACTACTAACGTTCTGATGGACGAAGATGATAAGTGCCCTTTTTTGTATCTGTGGGAGCCCAATAATGACCAAAGTCATCATCCCAAATCCACAAAATATACTACTGGACAAAAGTTAAGGGCCGCCATTAGTTTAGACAAGGTTTATATAATTCTTCGTGAGCAGGGTCGATTTCCAAATGTCCGGTAGCTTGAAATCTCTCAAGAAGTCTCTGAATGGTAGAGGTGTGGACACTGCTAAACGTCTTGCAAACTGACGAACAGATTGACAATCCTGAATCAATGCCATCGGCTCGACCACGGTTTAAAACAGTGCTGAGACATTTCTCCTTGGTGGCATGGCTAATGCAGTGATCATTTTGACCACTTTGTCATACTGATTTATTGCATACCAACGGTGAACACTCTTTACCGATGATTATTTTCCACGTGCATTCAAATTCAACTCACTTTTTCACCTTTTTGAACTAGTGGGGCGTGTGTTGCAAAAACCACGTGTTTTTGCAGCAACAATGGCAAATTTTTACGTGCGGGTTAAAGTGACCCAGTTTTTGGACATTTAAAGAAAATTAACCTAGTGCACACAGAAATGTATACACATTTCTCTGAGCTCAGTTTTTAATACGGCCATTTTCCACTTGTCCCTTTACAGTTTGCCAATCAATTATATAAACCTTGTCTAAACCGAATGGTGGCCCTTAACTTTTGTCCAGTAGGTATAATTATTGCATGAGATGACAAGAGTAATGGCTTTCATTACATTGTGAATTTGTATGGAAATTAAAAGACATTGAGTCGAACACAAAAATAATCTTCATCTTCGGACATATTGTCACATTGTATGGCTCTCAAACATACGAGAACAGCGAAAACGTGAAATAAGCAGTAGGTTACAATCTTGTCACACTCTCTTGATTTGGTAAGTCGCCCCAATTCATTTTTTCTTGCCGTCGCGTTATAGCCTAACCAATAAATCTTAAAGCTGAATCGCTAACCATTATCATAGTTAAGTTATTCTGTAATGTTAGTTAAATAATTCAGTTCTATCAAAACACGTCCGCTCCCCCTCCTTAGGAGCATAGCCCCGTTCCAAAAAAACACACACGATGTCTTCACGCACGTGTCACATGTCATCAGCTCACTCTCGAGGGAGATTCTAGAACAAAGGTCTCGCCGCTAAGAATGTCAACAGGTTTAACCAATGTCTGTCTAGGAATACCTCGCCAGCGTCTTCTTTCCTACCTTGTTCCGCTGGTACTTGTCTGGTTCTTGTTCATCAGTTCCACACTGGTATCGTACCATTTCAATTCAATTACTCTACACGAGTACGCAGATTATTGTAGTCCTTTACAACTAATTTTGGTGACGTTTAATAGACATTTATTTGAATCCCAGGTTTCTGAGTAGCATGATTGTTGTACCAATATTGAGCTTCGGTAGCAGTACTGGAGGGGGGGAAGACATTGCAGATGGACACTCCTGATTCTGAAACTAATCTGGCAAGTAAATGGGATCTTTAAGATCTTCAGAAACCATCGAGCCAAACGCCGAAATAAATAAACAAATTAAACACAAGAGGAATATACGAGTACATGCTAAAGAAATGGTATCCCTTTGTGCTTTACCGTGATTTCTTACATCGCCTATGGTGTGAAAATGTATGTTTGTTTGTTTTTTATAATGTAAATCCTGTCTTTATTGTTAACACAGCGCTAACATTAACGTTAACATGAAAAATTCTAGTATTATAAAACTGAAGTATTAAAATTCTCTGTAATTTGTTGAAAGGTTACGCGCAAAGAGATCTGTGAAATCTAAATGAGACAATTATTGGCCTCTACTTGACTTCCCAAAATAACTTTTACTGAAAGCACATTACAATACATGTTTTTTTCCGTATTTTCCGAAAAGTGGTGCGTTGGTTGTTCCATTTCAAACGCTGCTAAGCTTCACATCAAGACAATTATCACATTCGTAAAGATTGAAGAAAAAAGAGGCAGAATAACGACAAAGAGAGAAAGTACTGGACAGTTTGACATCATGACATGGCAAGAAAGTCAACATAAACAACTCATAAATAGGCACTGACGTTTAGAAGTTGTGGAGATACATGATCGCATTAGCCACCAGGCAGGATACAAGGTAAAAAGAAGAAGAAGAGGAAGGAGGTATGTCTTCAATTCCTTTTGTTCATATTCGTTCTAACTCTTATTCGCTTACTCTGAAGATTTCAGAAAAGAGACTTTTCTCATTGTGCCCTACCCAACTCAACAATTCTACTCCTCAAAAAATCTCCAATCTTTCTGTTTTCTTTATGCGCAATCCCTCATTTTATGAAAGTGTGTATCTTTCTTGGTTGTCGTTTTTCTTGTCCTCCGTGTTTTAAAGACCATACCAAGTAGTAATGCCTTTGTTGATTAAGAGGTTGAAGAAAAATGTTAATTTTATGTTTGGGGACTGGATTTCCATTTTTATGTCCGTATTTTTTTTCTCAGTGCAAAATAAAGGCTCCTCTGGGGGGGGCTGTTGCATTCTTAATTTTTTAGATCATTGTCTGCTGCTCCAAATTTGTCTTTTAAATGCTGCTAAGATGCACGCATATTCCATAATTCTTAGTGGGAAAACATATTTGTGGCTGGTTTTAAATTTATATGTCTTTGTTTTATTTTTTTTTCAAAGGATCGTGTAGCTGCTCTAATGCCCACTATTTCCTCAGTGGTATTCTTGCGGGGACATATTCGGCCGGTTTACATTGTTTTACTAATACTAATCCGTGTTCCAGTAACACAATAGAGCGTAATGGATTACAATGGTTTTATAAACTAGAGCATAAATGGGTATTTATATTTTCATATCCCAGGGCGTATGTAAGTATGCAATGATTTTCATTATGACAACCGAGTTTTTTTTCATATAATAATTTTCTAGAAATTTTTGAGGTATAGGATAAACCAATGTTTCTATCATTTCTGAGTTGGTATGGGCGAAGCAATAGTTTTTTTTCTGTTCGTAGAGTATTGGGGTATAGTACTGGGGGTTTTTATATAATATGAATTTTTTGGAGACTGTTCATTTTTTTGTTTTTGAATAATCCTGGGATATTGAAACGGGTTATGTTTAAAAAACCTTGGAGTTCACCAATGTAATCAATGCTGTTCCTCAAACCATTAATCTATTACGTTTTATTTTATGAGATGGGAAAATTGTAATCCACCTATCTTTCTTACAAAAGTTTGGAGGAGGGTACCCATTTTCTCAGATTCTTTTACCTTGTAATTGGAGGAGAGAAACAAATAGCTGTGCTTGTAAAAAAAACTCTGGTTTGCACTTTTTTTTGGAAGCTTAAAATAACCAATTGGAAGGGGATTTTACCCCACTCTATTGCCTTTTTTATTTTTGTCCTCCACCCTACAAAGGGGCACGTTTCTGGGGTACTGGTCCACGGGATTTTTTTTGCTCAGTTTGTTTGGATCAGAGTTGATTTGTTTTTGGGGTCTTCTGGCACCCTGGTCGCTTTCTTCAGGTCTAAAAAATTCTCACCTACCACCATCCAATTCTTTTCTTGGGCAAATATTTGGATGTATGATTTCAGGGTGTATTCAGGGGGACTTCTTGAACGGGATCCTTCCTGTCATTTTTATTTTTAAACGTCTATACCCGGGGAATTTATTGGGTTTTTATTTTCGCCCTGGGTTTAATGTGGTCCTTCCGGGACTTGAGTGTGGTGTTTTGGGGTTTCTTTCCTCTAAGTTGGGCCAAAACTCTAAATCTGGGCCAATTTTCTCATTTTCATATATCTTTTGTAGGTCGTGGCCAAGGGGAAATTTTTTCTAACGGCCCACTTTTAAAATATAAAAAAAAAAACAATTTACTCCCCACCCGTTTCCATTAGTTGGCTTCTTGAAAAAGGGCAGCTCTTTTTGTTTCTTTTTTTTTTCTGAGTGCAGCTATAACTTGAGTGTCCTCTGAGAGTCTGTGAGGAACAATATCTTGTCCTCTAAAACAGAGAGTCTGTTAGGAACAATATCTAGTCTCTAACGAGAGTCGCGAGGAACACTATCTTGTCTCTAACAAAGAATCTGTTAGGAAACACTATCTAGTCTCGAAACAGAGAGTCTGTGAGGAACACTATCTTGTCTCTAACAAAGAGTCTGTTAGGAACACTTTCTTGTCTCTAACAAAGAGTCTGTTAGGAACACTATCTAGTTCTCTAACAGAGAGTCTGTGAGGAACACTATCTTGTCTCTAACAAAGAGTCTGTTAGGAACACTATCTTGTCGCTAACAAGAGAGTCTGTTGAGGAACCTATCTAGTCTCTAACAGAGAGACTGTGAGGAACACTATCTTGTCTCTAACAGAGAGCATGTGAGGAAAGTCCTTGTCTCTAACACACTATCTTGTCTCTAACAGAGAGAGTGTGAGGAACACTATCCTTGTCTCTAACAGTGAGTCTCTAAGGAACACTAACTTGCCTGCACATATGGGATCACTCTGTTCGAACTTCAAATCAACCACAGGAAACATGTGAATGGACGAAAACATTGCTTGATGGACTAGTCGAACAAAATGTCGTTTGGTCGTTATACATGCCGGCTTTGATGACTCATTAATTACCATGTGCCAGATTGTCCACAGAGAGTCTGTGATGGACGCTATTTTTGTCTCTAACAGAGAGTCTGTGAGGAACACTATATTGTCTCTAACAGAGAGGTCTGTGAGGAACACTATATTGTCTCTAACTGAGAGTCTGTGATAAACACTATCTCATCGAGGTAAATTCTGAGTTAAATGGGATGGTGGAATAAGAAAGGGGACACATAAGTATGTGTCGGGAAGCGCAATAATCAGGAGAGCGTTTTCGTCACGAAGACTAACAAATTATTGTTTGTGTTTTCAATCTAGCGATAATATAAAGACGTTGTTATTGTCTCTAGCAATTTGGATTAGTTTTGATTTTAATGACGTTTTGGTTTTGGTTTTTAAGGACTATCTTTCATTGCAAACGCCGACAACGTCCAATCAGTGCTAACCGATCTCCTCACCTTAGAAACTCAGAAAGGACGATCTCAACCATAGTGCAAAGTGCACGAACTCAAACCGTAGCACCAACAACAATCCAATGTTGTTTTTATAATGTAATCTTACATTATAGAACATATTATGTGTGTTCTGGCTAGGTTTCTAATTTTTTTTAAATTTTTGCCATGGTAATCAGCGCCTTGAAAGGCCTACTTTATACCATGTTCCAACTGCCGTGGGATGTTTAACGTGGTGCAACTTGGCACACGGGAACCTCATATGTCTTCGCCTTTATAATCCAGAAGGCTAGTCATCCGATCTCACAGATTTCAGGAGACCGGAGGGGGGGGGGGGGGGGGGGGGGGGGGGGGGG